>JAVJIF010009586.1:0-206186 GCA_038442645.1 Agave tequilana
TGGTGAATCCTGCAGAGTGAGAGCTTCCCCAGCCTCAGTGGGTACCTCCTTTTCTGACAAGCGGAGGGCTCCCTAGTTTCCACCGATTGCCCCTTCCGAAGTTGTCTCGCCAACCGAAGCCTCAACTCTCTTCGAGCTGGGTCACCCTTTTTACCATCTCCTCGATATGCGAGGAGTTTGTAGTCTCGGCATCCTCAGCAACCCTGCAGCATAAAGAAGAATGTTAAGACACCTTCTTCAACCAAAGAGGAAATCGGGTGAAAGTACCTGCAATGGGAGCAACTGTCGCCAACGGTGATGGCGCCGTCAACGGTTCCCCCCGTTACATTCTTCCTCCGAGATATGGGAGAACTTTCTCGATCAGGAAGAGTGGTTCATCACCGTAGTCGACCTTGTCTTCAAACTCGCTTTGCCCTGAGTACGAGGAAGAAGACAGCTCAACGCAAGGAAGCTTTTGCAACCGGAGCTTGCCTCCAATTACCCCAGTGGTAGGACTGGGATCAATTGCCCGAGGAACTGGAGATGAAGACACAAGAGAGACCCTGACTGCTGTGCCTCATCTCTTCTTTCATGAGTAGAATGAGGCTCGGGATGAGCTAAAATCCCCAGAATATGACATCTCTTCGCTCATGATGTTGACCTCTAGCTGCTCATCCTCGTCAGTGCGGTGAATCGATCAACAAGCTCCCCTTCCTCTGCATACACGTGGCTTCTGCTAAGCGACCTGGGAACACGGACTAGAGGAGTTTCTTCTTCAGCTATATCCTCCTCCCTCAGTTCCCTGACACCAGAAGGGATGGCCGCTGGTAGAGAAACTGCTGGCGCCAAGTCTCTCCGCACCTTCTTACGGCCAGGCCCAGCATTAGAATTAAGAGCCCTGACGACGCTTGCTCACCGCCTGTCGAGACTTAGTTGCTTGCGGCTCTGCCCTTGTTGCTCGCGGCTCCGCCTTAGTCGCATGCGGCTCCGCCCTTGGTGGTGTGGCTTCGTGGCTCGTGGCTCCCTCTCGTTCTTCTCCCGACCTCCTTCTGGGCCTTCAGGTACTGTTCCTACGAGTTTCGACGTTTTACCGGACTCTGTCCTTGCCTCGAGACTTGCATTGATGCTCTCGATGCATGAAGACGCCGAAAAAATCTGGTGTCTGGATGGCTTGGTACCAAGTGCAGAAGCTGAGGCTCATATGGCACTTGGGCCCTCGAGAGGTAGACGGAAAGTTGCTCCCGTCCCTTCAGCCACACTGTAGTACCAGGCCCGAGCACCCTCGAACAGGTTCCCTTCGAAGGCGAGTCGAGCATGGGGTTCCCGACATAGAGCTGATCATAGCCGAACTGTCGAGCGAAGCGTTCGGCATGTACGGCTCAATGGTGCATGACGTCCCTTGCCGAAAAGCACATATCCGGGCCGAATATTGAGCAACCACCAGAAGGCTCCCGTGGATAACCTCGTGAAATCATCTGGGCCCGCGGAATCAATAAGTGATCCCGAAAGATGCACCAGGGATCTGGGGGAGGCAACGATTGAGCTGGTAGTTCGCAGGGTCTGAAAGGCATTTCCGGACGTATATATATAAGGATCACGCCAGTTCGAACCCTCCAACCGCTGTACAAAAGGGACAGAACTCTCCCTCCAACGCACCGCCGTCATCAAGGAAGGGCAATGCATCACGTACCAAGCCATGAGGTACGTGTAAGGCAGCTCGACCCGAGGTTGGGACGCTTCACCGTCGGATTCCCCTCTGAGTCAACATACAGCTTCCCTCGGAGTCTGCAGTTTTCGGTGGCTCGCAGAAATTCTTAGCTAGCGCCCGCAGCCCGCTCTGATACCAGCCGCCACGGCCGGGAGAAGGGCTATGGGGTTGCCATGAGCCAGGAGCACCGCCGGGTACACCACGTCATCAACAATAACTTCATGTGGCAGCGTGGGCACCACACAACGCTTCAGCCACAGCATCAGAAACCGCCAACAGCGCCCGATCGGAGATAGGGGTCCGGCTTGATGGTGAAAGCTTTCAAAACCAAGTCAGGGTCAAACCATCCTCGTTCACTCCGTGGTGTAGAAGCTGTCAGAAGCCTGGTCGATCCTGTCTTTAATCTCCCTATCGGAGCTGGGAGCCAATCGGGTTATCAGATGGTCTTTGGTGTTGACGTTGTTGAACAAGTAACTGCCCAAGACAGTTTCTTGACTCCCGGCGACCGCCATTTGGTTTCTGGCCGCAAATGTGGAAGTGACATAGCACTTCCCAGTAGGTCTCATATATTAGGGGATACTCCTTCAAAAGGTGAAGCTCCACAGTGGTCGGGACATATTCCTCATAGGGAATGTCCCCTGTTGCCAATCCTGAGACTTCATGCAGCTCGTGCAGAGCGAGGCTATCTCTCCCCGACCGGAGTGAAGAACGTCCCCGTCAAAGATTATAACGCTCTAGAATCCCGAAGAAGTTCTGAGAGCTTTGAGGGATCCCCACTGCACGGCCCTGACTGCCGAGTACAGTCCCACACGCTTTAGCAGATCCCCCGCTCGGTAAGGACAAAGCCGACCATCCTGCCCTACCAATAGTTCTCCGTGGAATGGACCCACCCGGGCGCACGGAACCCAACCGGATAATCACCCTCCTCTTCCATGAATGCGTTGAGGAAGGTAGTGCCAAGTTGTGATATCTCTCAGCCGGAACCTCAGACTTGCGCGACCCAGGGAAAAGGCCGATAACCGATCTGTCATGGCTATCATGACGGTGTACTTTATGGAGCCCAAATACCGAGAGTAATCTCAGGGATATATCGAGAAGGTCCCATTCCATCTTCCGAGGGACGGACATGTGCTGGAAATAGGACAGCGGGAACATCCTCTCCATGTCCGGAAGAAAGAATCTTCCACCCCTTATTTGACGGAGCCAGTTGTAAGTTCCGTCATACACGCGATAGCCGCCATCGTGGATACGATCTCCGAAGAAGAAGGCAGGCTTCTCTCCAGCTTGATGCCAGCATCCGTTGTGAATGCTGCATCGGTCATAAGCACCCGAAGAGTCCTCATGTCAACGTTCGAGAGCCTCTCCTCACGAGCCTGCGACTGGTCAGCAGTCACAGGGACAGTCCTTTTGTAGCACAAAGGTCAAGTCCCTCAGCACCACCTACATGTCCAAAGTGGCGCGTCTTGGCGAGTGAAGTAGTAAGGTCTGGCACTGCAAAAAAAAGAAAAGGACACTTAGTTAGATACTTTATCAAAAGTAAGGAAAAAATGCTAAGTGTTCATAACCCAATGCAGAAGAGACACTGACGCAGGAATTATCAAATCCGCGTCCAGACCTGCGTATCCACGTTCAAACGCAGAAGAGATACTAGACGCAGGAATTATCAAACCCGCGTCCAGACCTGCGAATCCACGTCCAAACGCAGAGGAGATACTGGACGCAGGAATTATCAAATCCGCGTCCAGACCTGCAAGATCCGCGTTTTGCAAACCAAGACTTATGAGATTCAAGTACTTGGACTCAGGCGCCAGACCGTAAGAACCAGCACCTGATGTTGCAGAACGCAGGATTAAAGTCCGCGTTTAAACCCTTCACAATTAGAAATATTCTAGTGAAGGGCCCAAAAGGCAGGACCTAATGGCACCGGGTCTCAAAACCGCGCCTCGGTTATCAACCCAAAGACTGCGTCTGGGAATCAAACACGATTTAAATTTGTGTGTTAAGGGTTCTTAAGGGTTCTTTGAACTTCCTTTAATGGCGAAATTCCACGCCTAAAAGGCATTTTACCTTGGAGACCTTGGAGAACAACATCCTGCGCATTGGAGGAGCTGCCCCTCCGGGCCTCGGCGACGGTCGCCTTTGAAGAAGAAGCAGTCGGCTTGGTCTTGGTGTCATTGCTAATTCAATCCGAGGTTAGACAGATGAACAGAGGGGAAATTCTCTTCTTTAATTTATCAGCGAGTGCGTTCGGAGAAGAAGAGGAATCTTCCCAACTGTGGCCTTTTATAGGCACAAGGATTCGCGAAGATACGCAGCGTATGGCCCGATGAATTCTGCGGCGAATCTCTGTTCGACGCGTGGAACAAAATCACTTAAACGCACAGAGAAGATCGTGCGCCACGACTCTGCAGCGAATCGTCGCTCGACACGTGGCACGGATCATTAGTGGGCCAGGAAATCCGCGCGCCAAAAGGTGAAATCCTGCCGTTCCCCAGGCCAGCTGGCGGCGTAATCATCACACGGCACAGATTCGCACCCAAGGGACGCACCTCTTCGATGGACATGCCCTGTCAGCATCTCCATAAATGCATTCGGAAGGTCGCGTCTCTCTACAAAGTCCGCGTCCGACCCAGCGGGCCCAACATCACGTCTGCCTCATAGAAGATCAGGCGCGTTTCCGTTGCCAAAGGACGCACCCTACAGAAATCGCGTCTTTAAAGCAGTACCATCTCGGCCTTTTTTTTTTTGAAAGAACCTGCGTTCGGCCTCCTGCTTCTGCAAAATCAGTTCAACAGTACACTGACGCAAGCAGACGACTAACCACTCCTGGCTTAAAGCACACTCGTGACAGACTAAAAGCAATCGGGGAGGTTTAGACTGTGCATCTAGACACTCAACATGATCAACTCTGGTGGCTTCAAAGAGTTCAAACAGTACACTCACGAAGACCAACTCCAGATAATCGACCCGGAGCATCAACAGTCCAGCCATGAAGGTGAATTCAGTTAGAGTCCAAAGTATTTCGAAATCCGTCCCAGTTAACTGCAGAATAACGAAAACTTTGGAGGGGGTTCTGTAGGCTGTCTAAAAATCACTAAAAAACAAGCCAATAAAAGCAGAGTCTCAAGTTCTAGACGCGAGGTATCGACACCGCCCGTCTCAGCATCAAGGCGCGTTGGCTCGACACCTGCGTCTCAGCAACAAGGCGCGTCGGCCTGACACCCGCGTCTCAGCATCAAGCGCGTCGGTCTGACACCCGCGTCTCAGCATCAAGGCGCGTTGACTTGACACCCGCGTCTCAGCATCAAGGCGCGTCGACCTGAAACCCGCGTCTCAGTTATAACCGCCTTGGTTAAGGGACCAATCACTGCCCACACTAAGGGAAACCAGCTCCCATCGTGGCGTGTCTTTAGCAGGCACGTGGGTTGGTTACCGCCCATGTAGCGGGGAAGTTGGCCCTCATTGTGGAGCGCTTTTAGGGGGGGCACGTTCACCCCCTAAGACCTCTATAAATAGCCCCGTCGTTATGAAAAAGGGGTTGGACCTTTTGGCAAAAAAAAAAGAGAAGGAGAAGAGGACAACAGAGACACATCAACAGGCGCGACACATACAGAGAGAGAGAGAGCTCGACTCTTCAAGCTAACTTGCTGCGTACAAGTTGCTCTTCGCCTACCTTCTCTTTTAGAGTTTGGTAGACGGGGCTGAGTTACTCCTTCTACCTGCCAAGGAGAAGATCCTTGACGGTCCAGACGGTCATCTGGTCACGGAGAACAAGATTCACTCTCCACCGCCACACGAAGAACCCAGCACTAAACAAAGGGGGGATTCAAGCTTCAACATCCTCCCTCCCTTGTAACCGGAAGATAGTCCGTTGTATTTTTCATCTGATTCAAGGAAATTTTACACCTCCTTTTCTTTTCCGTGTCCGACAACAACAAATCCTAAGAATTTGCCACTGGCCACCCCAGGAAGGACTTTGTGGGATTCATCTTCAATTGATGAGCCCGCATGATGTCGAAGACTACCTTCAGGTCCGCTATGTGATCACCTTTAGCGCGGCTTTTTAATGCGATGTCATCAACATAACATTCCACCGTTTTGCGTATTTGCTGATGGAAAATGGCGTTCATGGCCCTTTGGTATGTTGCCCCTGCGTTTTTCAGTCCGAAGGGCATGACGGTGTAGCAATATACCCCTAGAGGAGTCTGAAGGAAGTATGCTTTTCGTCATCAGGGTACATTTTGATTTGATTGTATCCTGAGAATCCATCCATGAAGGACATTCGTTCGAATCCACAAGTATTGTCGATCATGACATCTGTGATTGCAATGGGAATTCGTCCTTGGGGCAAGCCTCGTTTAGATCACGGAAATCGATGCAGATCCGGATCTTCCCGTTCTTCTTGGCGTCGGGGACGATGTTGGCTACCCAGTCGGGATGTTGTTCTTCTCTGATGAAGCCAGAATCAATAAGTTTTCTGACTTCTGATTGAATTGCCTCCATTATCTCTGGACGGAACCGTCGCTGCTGTTGTTTGACAGGTTTTACGTCCGGATTGATGTTGAGGCGGTGCATAGCCACTTGAGGATCAAGTCCTGGCATGTCCTCATAATTCCAGGCGAAGACGTCTATATACCTTGTACAAGAGATATTAGATCTTTCTTCTCCGAAGGTGACAGGCCGTCCTTATGAAGATGGGTTTAGGGTTAGCCTCATCTCCTAGGTTGATCTGAACAATCTTATCTTCTGTGGGTGGCTCGCGCTGTTCAAAGCGGGTGTCCCAAAGAGCATTTAAATGTTTTGATCCAAGGATCTGTATCAGATTGATCATTTCTTCATCTCCATCTTCGAGGTGACTTGTCGAAACCATGTTCACTGAAAGTTCCTTGAAGATGTTGCCGACTGACATCTGACTCCCATGATGATGTGTCTGAAGAATAATTGTTGCTCGACGATTCTTGAGAATCGGAGGCTGATGGAACCGGAGTTGATACATAGCCCACCCCCGGCGTGTCCGTGATAATAATCGGGGGTCTTCCCTTTTGGCACAAAGAATTGAAGCAACGTCCTCCTTCCTTTGCCGAAGTTCAACCCGGGTCTGTCGGTTAGATCGTACCCCATGCACTTCATCATTTTGAGTGCTTTTGGTTCATAATGATCGAACTGAGGTGATTTCTCCTCGCCTTCTGATTCGTCGCGGGGCGTTGGTTCAGACGAGATTCGCCCAAAGAGAATTGGTTTTTGGCCTTTCCGTCTCGCTGGAACCATGAATATAGATTCTTGCGCATTATCATTGTCTTGGTATGTCTCGAAGGACGATGTCACTGGTACATGCAATGATGTCAAGGCACCCTTGCCGACCAAGATCGTCATATATATCAGTGCTAGTGTCTGACGGTATTGAATCAGAAGCACACGCAGAAAAATACGCAAAATCTAAATCTTCATTAATATACCAACCGCCTACATCATTCGGTGGTATTATCGACATCGGTTTTATTAGTGCCCGTTACAAGTGGTTCTAACTCCCACAGGCATTCTTCTTTCTCAAGCTCAGTGTCAGCCTCATTACCAGAGTCTGGTTCTTCTGGTTGTGGGGCTTCATCCGTTTCCACCGGATCTTGTACAGCAAAGAGTCGGTGAAATAAT
Organism: Agave tequilana; assembly: GCA_038442645.1. Lineage (NCBI taxonomy): Eukaryota > Viridiplantae > Streptophyta > Magnoliopsida > Asparagales > Asparagaceae > Agave > Agave tequilana. The sequence continues at coordinate 7,337 of JAVJIF010009586.1, forward strand.
TCTCGACCCCTTTGAACGGATGCCTTTCGGCAATCAACGTCTGCACATTTCCACCCCCGTCAATGTACTTCATGACTTGGTGGAGAGTGGAGGGAACGATGGAGTTGCCGTGAATCCACGGTCGTCCCAGCAACAGATTGTAGGAAGTGTCGGCATCGATGATGTAGCATGTCACCTCTGACTTGAGGCTTCCAATCTGACACTTGAGCTTGATCTTCCCCATCGGACGGGTCTGGTTGGCATTGAACCCATAGATAGTCGTCTGGGTAGGGCTCAAACGATGGGTAGGAATGCCGAGATGTTGCATGACCCGGCGAGGCATGATGCTCAACGCGGACCCTGGATCTACCTGGATGCGGTTCACCTCAGACGATCCGATATACCCTGTAAAGTACAGGGGTCGATCATGCTTCCTTTCACCTGCATATCATCTGCTGTGAAGGTGATGCAGGGGGCATTCTGGGAGGTGTGGAGGCAATGCTCTACATCTTCCTCCTTCGGCACCTGGTCATGAAAACCTCAGCATTTGCCAGAGCTTCTTGCAGAGCTTCCCTAGTCGACTTTGATAGTCTAAGAAGTTCATACAAGGTAATGCGTGCCGGAATGTTGGCCAACTGAGCCAGGACATCAAAGCGGTAAGGTGGCGTAGATCCTTCCGTAATGCCTTTTGAAGGGCTCGAGAAAATCGAGTCCCTTCTGCTTCTCCACAGGTGGCTTTGTGGAGGGCCTGACTGGCTCCGCAGTTGGTTGTGGAGGGACTTCTGTCGTTTCGCCGTACTGTTTCAAGTACGCCTGTCCTGAACGGGTTCCCGCCATCGGTTGGTTGGGCTCTGCGGCCAGGACTATCGTTTCCTCCTCTGAGTCGGTCAGTGAAGGGATATCAGTCTCCGCTTCTCGAGAGGAGGCACCTACCACATTGCAGGATGAGGCTTTTGCCTTGCCTTTGGATTTCCTGTTGGTCACAGTAGTCCATTGCTGTTCATTGACAAGGTCAGGGTGGACCCACATAATTTCCCCTTGAGGTGTAGGGACGGGTACCAAGCCTTTCTCTTGCTGCTGGTGAGGGTCTGTGTTGACCACTCTCAGCTCTCCTCTTGGGATAGGAGCTACCCCCGCAGGCGTTGGAGGTTGTCTCCCGAACTGGAGAACTGACGTCACATTAGCCGTCACCTTCTTCTGCTCTGGTCGGAGTTTTAACACCTCCGCGTCAATCAGAGCTTGAAGGACGTCCTTGAAGACGTAGCAGCTTTTGGTAGGATGTCCCCATTCTGTGGTACATGCAGTAGTTGGGATTGTCGGTCTTGCCGACTTCCTCTCTGGGCGTCGAGCTTCAGGGAGCTTTAGTCGGTTGCTCTTGTTGAGTAGTTTAAAGAGCGAATCGACATGTTCCTCCTTGAAGGAATATTGTTTGTTGGCGCGTGGCTGGCTTGAAGAGCCACTCGCCTTACCTGTTTGAGGTTTGGCGGGAGATTTGGTCTCCGTGGCCAAATTATCCTTCCGCTTTGTTTGGAGGGATGTGTCCGGCGCACGCCTTGTCGACCTTTCCAGCCTAGGCTTACTTCCTCCGCTCGGACGCGGGCGACAATCTCCTCAGCCTGTTCACCATGTTGGACTAATTGCTTCCAGGTGCGGCTTTCAGCAACTCCTATTTGAGCAAGGAGTGAGGTTTGGAGATTGTGGCGGCATGTTTCCACAGGGTGGCCTAGGTCATACCGCTTGGACACCGGAGTGCCATTTTCCGAAATCTTTCCACGAAAGATTTGACAGACTCCCCTCTCCGCTGTTTGGTAGCTAGAAGGGTAGGCATTGTGACCTCCGAGTCATCTTCGAAGAAGCGTGTTAAGAACAGCTTCTCCAGATCGCCCCAGTTCTTGATAGAACCTTCTGGGAGCTTCATAAACCATTCAAAGGCTAACCCTTTCAGGGTGCCAATGAACAGGCGCGCCAAAATAGCGTCATTATCCACTACATTCCCAGTCTGGGATTTGAAGTAGTAGATGTGCTGGTTGGGGGACCCCTTCCCGTCAAATTGCTTGGAGGGTTGGAGCCTTGAACTTAGGAGGGTACGGGACTGAATCCCACTCAACCGGATAGGGCCGGACCACTCCCGCTTCTTGGAGGCCTTTACGGTTGGTAAGGGCCTCGAGGCGCTGCTCCAGTTGACTCATTCTTTTAGCATGAGCCTTTTCTGGGTCTTGCGACGAAGATTTGGACGAATTCGAAGTAGATCGCCGCGCCTCTTCAGAAGGTTCGGAAGATGAGCTTTCTCCCTTTCTCCCTTTGCCCTTCGACCTCCTAGGAGGAGATCTCCTCCGTCTTCAAGCAACTGCGCAAGCGCCTACTTGATGGAGTCGATAGATGCCTGTTGAGAAAGGATCATATCCATTTGCGCCTTCTGGATCTGCTCCAACGTTTGGTCGTCTCGTCAGGAGTGCTTGTCATGTAAGCAGAGGCCTCCTTCTCGACGGAGAGTTCGATGCCCTAGATTCCACTACGGCGGAGTGAGAATCGTTCACTTCAACGCCGTGGGCTAAGGCATTATAGTCAATTGGGGGAATGGCCCCCGTCCGGGTACGAGTGTATCGATACACCCCTTCCGGTTCAGAGTCAGACTCGGACTCATCTGAGCCGACTGCAATTTGTTTTCCCTTGCTCCTGCTTGTCATATTTGCAGTGAGCTCCGGGTACTCAACGTCAGAGAAGGTCCTCCTTCTGTGGGAGCGTCTTCTTTTAGCTGACGGATGAATCAGGGTCAGCTGTCTGACCAAAGACTGCTGGTGTACGCCTGATCCGCAACGACACTCCGAGAGCATGGAGATGAGCCGTTGGCAGCAGCATGACGAAGTGACCTGATTGGCACTTCTTTTCTTCGTCAGATAATCCCTCAAATCCATGGGAGGGGGATTGAAAAGATTAGCCTCGCAACATCGAAGACGGGAGACATCCATGTGCTGCGCAGTCTGGACGCAGACTTCAGGGACGCGGTTTTTCGCGTCGCGGCTGTGGAACGCGCGTCTGGCGTCTCTGTTGAGATGAGACGCGAGTGTCGCGTTATTGTTTGGTGCGTCGGAGCAGAGACGCTTGAGAGAGGGTGGGCTGCTGGGCCCCTCGTCTCTGGGCGCGTGCTTCCTGCGTTTGACGAGACGCAGAAACTTCGTCTTGGCGCTTGGTAAGTTGGTCCTCAGAGGACTCAACTTGAGGAGTTGCGCGTTGGGCCGCCAGACGCGGATTTCACGTACTGGACGTGGCGCAGGTAAGGCGCGAGATTGTACGTCGCGTCCAGCCTCAGTTGGACAACCGACGGTTCCAACTTGCAGCTGACGCGCACGTCTCCTCTGTCGACGCTAAGCGTTTCGATTGCGTCGAGGAGGTAGAGAGAGACCAACGACATCCTGATGCTGGACACCAGGGATTTTGACTACGCGGGTCTCCTGAGAGACGCTGACGCGGGTGTTCTGTGCGACGCGGTTGGTCGCAAAGGCAGATGTGCCTGGGACCACGCGGGCCTTCTGAGAGACGTTGACGCGCGTCTCTTGCTTGGCACAGTCGGCAGCAGGGGAGCTCGAGAGAGCCACAGATCGGGACTCGAGGCCATTCCCCGTTGAGACCCGGGCGGCAGACGCGGGTCTTTGGGCTCTTGGAGCCAGAAGAAGAGGAACTCTTCGTACTTCGCCTGGTCGAACTCGACAACGAGCGATTCGACCATCTTTCCCTCATGGTGGACGTCATCTTGCGCCACTACTGTTCGTCAGTAACGAAAGTTGTCCCCAGCGGAGTCGCCATCTCTTGTATGACCCGGGAAAGGAGATAGACAGGAATATTGCAGTAAAAATTTCCTTGAATCAAATGAAAAGGATTACAACAACAACTGTTCCTTCCGGTTACAAGGGAGGGAGGATATTGAATCTTGAATCCCCCCTTTGTTTAAGGCTGGGTTCTTTGTGGCGGTGGAGAGTGAATCTTGTTCTCCGTTGACCGGATGACCGTCCTTCAGGGATCTCCTCTTCGGCCGGTAGAAAGAGTAACTCAGCTCCGTCTACCAAAACTCTAAAAGAGAAGGTAAGCGAAGAGTAACTTGTACGCAGCAAGCTAGCTTGAAGAGTCGAGTTCTCTCTCTGTTGATGATCTCTCCGTTGTCCTCTTCTCCTTCTTTTTGATTGCCAAAAGTCGCCCTCTTCTCTCATAGCGACGGGGCTATTTATAGAGTCTTAGGGGGTGAACGTGCCCCCCCTAAAAGCGCTCCACAATGAGGGCCAACTTCCCCGCTACATGGCGGTAACTAACCCACGTGCCTGCTAAAGACACGCCACGATGGGAGCTGGTTTCCCTTACGTGTAGGCAGTGATTGGTCCCTTAACAAGGCGGTTATAACTGAGACGCGGATTTCAGGCCGACGCGCCTTGATGCTGAGACGCGGGTGTCAAGCCAACGCGCCTTGATGCTGAGACGCGGGGTGCCAGACCGACGCGCCTTGATGCTGAGACGCGGGTGTCAGGCCGACGCGCCTTAATGCTGAGACGCGGATGTCAGACCGACGCGTCTTGATGCTGAGACGCGGGTGTCAGGCCGACGCGCCTTGATGCTGAGACGCGGATGTCAAGACCGACGCGTCTTGATGCTGAGACGCGGGTGTCAGCCGACGCGCCTTGATGCTGAGACGCGGTGGGTCGAGCCAACGCGCCTTGATGCTGAGACTTGGGTGATAGTCCCTCGCGTCTAGAGCTTGAAACTTTGTTTTTCAATAGCTTGTCCTCCAGTAACTTTTGGACAGCCTACAGCTGGTTCCAAGAAAGTCGAGAAAACTGGTGCTGAGGGTAGGGGCCTTGAAGAAGCAAAGACAGTCAGCAGAGTCCCTCTCAGCTCTTGGAAATGTAATTAATTCCCGGACAACTGTATGAAAAAGACGTGTCTTCTTCATTCAGGGCAAAATAAAAGAAAATAGCACCAGTTAACTACTTTCATTTGGTATATTGAATTATATCAGTTTAGTTGTTCTCATTTTGTAGCTTCAGGTAAAAGGAATCATATACTTTATCGCAGCTCGAAGCTTACTCGCCGTCTTGAAGATGCAATGCGGTTTCTTTACTTCAGATTCACAATATTTTCAGTTTTCTCATATGCAGTTTTATTTACTGCAGGATATGGGAATTCTAGAACGTCATTGCTTTGCTGCTGGCTGCTGCTATCCTAGCTCCTCAATATTCTTAGACATTTTTATCAGCCATTATCAACTGCTGCGACCTTGTAGGAAGAAGACCTGCCAGATACAGATCTAAGAACATTTTTATCAACCATTTATTATCTCTCGGTTGAAATTACAGCAGTTTAGATACATACATCTTACCATCATTAGCTAGAATTTCTTGATGTATAGACATTCTATGGACTGAAAAGCCACAATACATGATCCTGTCTCCTTGCATCCGGTCTTTTAAAGAATTCGGCAATGAGGTATCAAAGCTAAGCTAGTTTCTTAAATATTTATAAACATGTACCTTCGTTTTTCTTTTTGTTGGTTATAATTCGATATTATATTGTTTATTCGCAGATAAACATGATGAGAAAAGCACTGGGGGCCATACTTCAAGCTCAAAGAACCACAGTTGAAACTGGAAGAGCTGTTGCCTGGTCACCTCAGATTATAAATTCTGTGGCTTTCTTGTGTTTGCATCTTTTGGGTTACCAACATAGTTCTGATATTACTGAAATCCTGAACACTGATCTAGTTATAGCATATGTTTTTTACGGTACTGTCGCAGAGACATTTTTGAGTAGGGCATTGCGTATGAAAAAATGTTTAGCTATTGAGTTGCTAAAGGAAGGAAATAATTGTATAGTGGTGGTTTTGATGTGTATATCTTACTCACTGATGTTTGGTTGCTATGTAAAAAATGAAGGCTGATTGTTTGACAAGCGTTCTTAGATGGAGGTTAATTTTGCATAATGGCTATTTGCAAAATAGACGTCAGTTTCAGTGAGAAAGTTAAAGCTTTCACCTCATGTACAGCACACCATGAAAGAGAAAAGAAGCAACGTCAAGAAACATGCCATAAAAGTATATAAAAATTTCTTTTTCTTTTTTTGGAACATATTTTAAAGATATTTGTAAGCTTCGAGGTGTTTAACTAAGGATCAACTTTGTTAACAGACATGTGGTTCATATAAACCTCTTATATATAAGCATGTGGGTTCATTGTACGTAGACCGTGCATAATTTTTTTTCTTCTCATCCCATGTCTATATATTGATGTAATTGCTTTATGAGTGTGTGTGTATGAGAATCTGTACTCAGCCGCCAGCTGAGAGAGACTCTGTCAGCTGGCGCAAAGTAGCTGAATTTTAACCACTATTTTGACTACTGGTACCAAGGTCGCAGTTTTAGATGAGGACTGTGACAATGTCGCAGTGATTTTATGAGGACTGTTGCCATGGTCGCAGTCTTTTCTAAGGACTGCGATCAAGGTCGCAGTCTTTTCCTGAGGCTGCTACCAAGGTCGCAGTCACCTTACCTCCAACCATAAGACTGAACTCAAGGAATCAGTTTGAATGAGATTTATTGCTTAAAATTCTTTGGAAGCAAATAGAAGCCCAACTCTTTGCCAAACAAGCTTGAGCAACAAAGCAAAACATCAGGCTAATAAGAAGAGTGGTTACAGATTCAAGTCTTAGAGGCTGTACCAGACTCAACATATTTATCAAGTGTTTTGTGATTTGTGATACTTGAACTTTTAATTTCAGTACAAGAGCAACCCTACCTGTATCAATTAGATGCCAGAGCAGTTACGGATGCACGGCGATGTTTTGCTTAGTTGTTTCTTGACTTGTTTCTTGATTGCGCCGTGGTCGGCAGAGGAGTCGACGAGGAGCATGGCGTGCCAATCCGTCTACTTGCAGGCAGCAGCCGCTGCGTGGACTTCGTATCTAAATAAGTCTAATGATTTGAGTTTAGAATCATTCCAATTACACTTACCGATTGGTGTAAATAAATCTATAACGTGAATCTCATCTACACGTGTGGAACATGTGATGTTAATTAAGGGCCTAGATTTATGATGAGTTGAGTTAGGATTGCCATGAGTCTATAAATATCATGAATTGAATTCTCTCTCCATTGTTATGACCTAATCTCTCTTTAGGAGGCCTCTCATGGATCAAAAAGAGAACTTAGTAGCTGAAGAGAAGAATTCTCTCCCTAAGCTTCAGCATCCTCGAGATCGTGTAACCTTCAACATTCCTTTCCTGATAAAATCAGGTATGCCTAAACCCTCATTCTCTTGATCTTGATAAAGAGCCTTTTAGTTTACGCATGGGTCTTATATGAAATAATTATTAGATCAACAATTGGTCTTAGAGTCTTTTCTTTATCAGATCATCGGAATTTACAAAAATTTTTTGATCTCGATCTATTAAAATCATGAATGATCTCTTTATTTAATTCAATAAAAATAATTATTTTTTATCTCAAATAATTAAATTAAATTGAAATAGATTAATTGAATTATTTATATATTTTCTGAATTTTTTTTGTCTTTGTTATTAATTGAAAAAAATTGTAGACGCTGCAGGCGCCTGCCTGACTGCTTGTAGGCAACTTGATTGGATTTATATGCATGCATGCAGGCTCCTTGGATGGATTTTTTTTTTTTTTTTTTTTGCATGCATTCAGGCCCCTTGATGTATGCGTGTAGGTCCCTGCGGCAGCTGGGGGTTTCTCTGCTGCCGCTGTAGAAGGCCGGCCTCCATGGATTGGTGACGGAAAAAAAAAAGGAGATGATTAATTATTTTTTGGCTTTCCAAATGAAGTGATATTATGAGATTAGTTAGGATTAGAAATTTAGAGATATAATTTGTTTTAATCTAATAAGAAAATTTACTCTAATTAATCTCATATTAAATTTTAATTGGAATTATTGAGATTGATTTGTGTTTTAGGGTTGAGATAGAATTTTAGTCTATTAAGGAAATTTTGGAGTAGAATTTTAATCAAATAAAGAAATCTAATCCTAATTAATCTCACATTAAACTAATCGGGTTTTATTCAGTTTATTAAACCCGACACATTAAGGAAACTCATAATTTAATCATTGCGTGCCGGGTCTGATCCAGACTCAATAAGCACTGCAGGCCCGTTTTGACAATAAGAACTTCAATTAGCATTACGGGCTCATCTGACTTCTGTTTGTAAGTCACCTAGAGGGGGGTGAATAGGTGACAAGCTAATCAAATGTAAAACTAATGCGAAATTAAAAACTAATTATGCAACTTAAAACTATTAGCAAACACACAAAGAATAACATAAGAGTGTAACTGAATTTTCGGTGAAAGTTTCTGGACTATCTCCTCAAGATTCCTCTAGATTAAGAGTTGAGGTGCCACTATGGCTCTCTTGATTGAATACAAGTGTGAGCAAACAAACAACCCAAGCATACATATCAATTTAGCACAAATAAATCTAGCATATAAAGAGATGAACAATATAAGCATGCAAGATATATAAACACAAGTGAGAGAGAGAGAGAGATGAGCAATCGCAAACACGGGAGAATTGTTTCGAGGTTCGAGCACACTTGCTCTACGTTCCCGCCTTCATGACTATGAAGGATTTCCACTAGAGTCGATCTCACAAGATCACTCGGTGCCGCAACACCACAACAAGCTCCCTTAAGAACTCTTGGACTCACACGTCTCTCACTCGTTTCCGAAAGAACAATACACGCAAGCACACTAGCTTGTCGGGGCCGCACCTCTACAAATTTCTAATCAAAGGGGATGGAACACTTGTGGTCACTTCTCTTGATCACAAAAATAACTCTCTCACAACAAGGATCCCTAGAGGATAAGTACAGCAATGGAAAGCGCAAGTTTATGTGAGAAAACAAGATAAATGTGGAGGTGAAAAATCTCAAGAAAATACTTTTGAAAACAGAAGAGATTCACTCTTGAAAACTCTCTTTTGGATGTGGAAATGAAGCTCTAAAACTTGCTTAGAAACTCTGTAGAAGAGTTCTAGAAAATAGCCTAAAAATCTTACCCAAAAATCTAGCCAAAAGTCCCATTTTTAGAGGCATCAAAAAACTAGCCGTTATAGGCCAAATTGGCTCGTCGGTCGACCGGCCGGTTGACCGTCAACGGTCATATTTATGACTGTTGGGGTTGCCGGTCGACCGGGTGGTTGATTGAGCTTAAACCTGCACAAAAATACTGTATTTTAGAACTTTAAAATAGAGATGTGCAAGTGCTCAATTCTACCGCGATAGCAAGTGGCTATGCGGGTCGTGATCCACAAGGAGGGCTAGCGATAGAAGCGTTCAAGGTTTGTATTGAAATCTTTGTGAAGAAAAACGAAGGTTCTTCTTTGTTTTAAGAAATGAAAATGAAAAAGATTTAGGTTAAAGTTAAGTGTGGAAGAAAGTGGAGAAAAATGGAGAATGATTATTTACAAAGAAATGGAAAGGGAGTGATGAAAGAAATCGTGTTGGTGATCTAAACTAAGAAATAAAAGACAAGAAAGAAGATTAAAGAAGTACTTACCTAGTTTGGTTGATGACTTACCTAGAATCCTTGCATGTTCTACCTTACTTCGGAGGCGTTCAATGCATAAGCCATAGGATCGAGCTCAGTCCCCAGTCGCATTACATCATCAAGACGAACAAGCATGAAATGATACGGAGTCTTGAGGAGGAGAACATCACCATGAATTATCGTAGGCACTCACACAACATTGTTATACTGATGCTTCTGGATTCACTTGCATGCTCATCAAAACCAAAAGAGGTAAAGTAGAAAGAAGAAGAAGAAAACAAAGTAAAGACGAACATAAAAAAATACCTTTTATTGCTTGTAGAAACGATGGAAGAAAGGAGGAGGGTACATCGGTGTCACTCTCAACATAAGCCTCTCTCTTACTTACATGAATCTCAATCTAACCTAAGCTTACATACAAATTAAAATTACATAAAAAGAAAACAAAAACCTATACTACAAAGAGTGAAAAACTGGACTAATTCCTATCTCTGCATGGTCGTCCTCTATAGACTCTGAAAATCCCAGTATTTATAGGCAAAAACCCACCTATAGGAGCATATGAAGATAGGGGGAGCAAACGCTCCCCTTAACTCTCTAACAGAGCCGCGAAAACGCGGCTTTGGCCTCATTTCCGCAGCCAGGGTGTGGCCAGGTGGCCACACCCTGTTGGTGGGGCTCCCCGGTTTCGCGTTCTGGCTTTATCTTCAGTTAGATTTCTCGTTTAGGTCCGGGATTTTGACGAAATGACCTTTGATCTTTTGCTTCAACCGATCGATTTGTAGGGATTTGTTCTAACTGTTTTTCAACCGATCTGAACCGATCTGATTTGCCCTGATTCACTGAGTTCGAATTAATTCTGATTTAATTCAGAATTTGATGGTTTTTGGGCTCATTTCTCTTCACTCTCCTTTAGAAATGGGCCTGCAAATAAATTAAACATTTAATTAGGAGAAAGCAGATTTTATTCTATAATAAGTGGGAGAATATGATAATAAATGTGCAATATTAGTGACCAATCACACCCCCATACCTATCTTTTGCTCGTCCTCGAGCAAAACAACTAAACTATACTAAGGATTATTAAACCACTTTCGTAGGTCACTCGATTGCACTGGGCATGTGCAACAAGCCGTTAAACCTCTAGGTTTCCCCTAGAGGACGAGTTTTGTCTCGTAAGGGTTTTCAGTGGATTACACCCACAAAATCCATAAATAAAGAGAAACAAAGAGTTAGTATTTTCGAAAAGCATTTTGAAAGAGAAAAATATTTGAAATATAATTGTAAGATTTAAGTAATCTATAAGTTATAGGAAAACTGAATTTTTCATTCCTAAACTTAGTCTCTATTCAAAAATTTATTACCAATCAAAGTAAGGAGTCAAATTGTACTTCTCATCTAGTCTATTACTTTACCCTAAGTCATATGCACCTTGTGATTGTGAAAATTTTGACTAAGGGTTCTTTAACTCTAACTCTTATGCCTCATTTATTTTATATATATATATTTTTTGTGGTATTATTCCTTAGTTCTATTAAGCTTTCTAATCTGCCCATGTAACGAGCCTTTAATCGATGACTCCCAAACCAAACGGTCTTAGGGCACCGGGTGAGAAAACCCCAAGGACTTAAGGACTCGAGCAAACAAGGCCACAAAACTAAGGATTTTATTATATGAACCCCTTTTAGGCGTGAATACTTATGCTTTATTAGGCACAAATACCCAGCTTAATCAGAGGATTTTTTTCCTCAAACTTATCTAATCATCTTTCGCATAAATACTAAGGCTTGCTTAGGCCAAAGTACCTAGCCAATCAATAATTAGATTTGTTCATTTTTCATAGAGTTTTTTTTATTTTATTTTTTTTATATAAGGCATAAGAATCTTTATTTGAACCCTAAGTGTGTAAGTGTATGAAGTGTGCATATTTCATTAAGGTAAAGATCAAGACTAAATTACTTTGACAAATTATCTTCCTAACCCTAAAAATCAAATAAATAATCTTATTTTGACCAAATTTAAGAAATCCTAATCTTGATTTTCCTATTCCTTAAAATTGATTCAATTTCTTACAAAAAATATGTCAAAATATTGTTTCTATTTTCAAAAAGTTTTTTTTTTAAAAGTAAAGAAAAACCTAAGTTATGTTAAAACCCTCCCCCACACCTATCTCATGCATTGTCCTCAATGTATGAATTAATGCATAGATGCATGAAAAAGAAGACAGGGAAGGAAAATGTTACCTTAAGGTGGTGGTCTGATTGGTCCACGAAATGCGGCCAATCGACTTTTCGTGGAGTTCGGAGGAACCCACAAGAAATTTCTCTAATATAACCCATTAAAATGATGTATCTATAAAGGATTTTTATTAAAAATTTAACCCCATCTAATTTTCAAATTCCATAATTAATTTCGGAGTCAAATTTGTCAACCGCCTTGTCCCAAAATGGAGTGTGAAAAGATAGAATGCTTGACTTGGACTCAGGAAGTACAGGAACTAATACCGACTCAGGAAGGTGACTTAAGTCAAGTAAAGGCTTAGGAGTCGAGATTGGTTCAAGAAGTGGGTCCAAGTCAAGAAGTTGAAACTCAAGTCCACAGTTATTTTTCAACAATGAAATGTGACTTAATACTGGTGATTCAAGTTCAAGAATGATAGTTGTGGGAATCAAAATTGACTATGAAATATTACTCAAGTCGGGTAACAAAACAGGAGTCAATATTGATTCGGAATTTGAACTGGATCACAGATTTGAGAATCTAGGTCACATTTCTCATTGAGTTCAATTTCATAAAAATGAGAACTTGCCAATTTGTCAATAGGACTTTCAAAAGTGTAAAATTGGTCAAGTTTAATATGATCATCAAAGATGGGTGATTCAATTTCATGATGAATTGGCACAGGATCCAATGTTGACTCGGAAAAAAGGTTGAAATCAGGTGAAGATACTGGAGTCATAATTGAATCAGGAAGTAGAATTGAATCACTAAGTCGAGATTCATGATCATATTCATTCTCAAGTTCTATTTCAGGAAAGGAATAACTTGTCAAACTGTCAATATCATTTTCAAAATTTGGAGTTTGGGCAAGTTCAAATAATTGTTCTGAAATGGAACCTTGATTTCCAAAACAAATGACTCTTCGGCTCTAACAGAATGGTTAGTAATATCAGAACTGGTCAAACGGTGGGAACGTAGAGATTGGACCATCATATCTATGTCACGATTACGAGCGTTTTGAGCCTGAGTCATGGCTTCAAGCATCTTTTCATAGTTGATTGGTTCATTGTTTTGTTGAAAAGATGAAGTGTTGTCTTGGAATTGGTGATGAAATTGTGAGTCCATCAGATTTTGTGATTTTTGTTTGGACTCACGCATACTCATTTCCAAATTGATGGTTTTCTATTAGACTGGTGGAACTGAGTATGAATCTTGGAAATATTGTGGACTAGGTGGATAAGGAGGACAAGTTGGTTGAAAATTAGACTCGGGGGAGGTGAATCCCCACTGACTCTGTGAAGAGTTGAAATTATTCTGGAAATTATGGTTATAAGATTGGGGGCATGGGTTATATTGATTCGGATAAGACCAATCCGGCACACTAGGTTGGTTAAAATTATGATATGCCGGGTTGGTAATATCTGAAAAAGAGGTCGGTGTGTAATATGGATTACTATTAAAATTGAAAAAATTGTTATTATAAGCCATATCACACAATAGAATACAAACAAAGAAAAAAAAACAAATAAGCAAACAAATAAAAAGAAAAATTCTAAACTAAGTTAGGGTAGACCTATGACCTAGACGACTCCTAACTGGTTAGACTGTCCACGGGAGGTATAATGCAGACTTTGACCACAAGCTAATCAGCCAGGTCAGGGCAAGATTGGTGGGAGGTTATCCGTCAAAGACGTTTCTTAATTAAATAACCACCAACCTTCGGGCTTTCGGCCTTTAATCCCTTTTCTAGACACTGATTTGGCAGGAGTCAAATTCCAACACCTTTCCCCTTAGGATAATCTCCTAATTGAGTCCGAGATGTCCCTAGGGCCAACGTCTACTCATTATTAGTTAGGCTCGGGTTAGTGAGTGCTTGAAATCTGATTTTTGGGCCAAGGAAGGGTGATTAAATCCCCACCTTATCTTATTATTGGGTGGTGCCCTTATGATCAGTTTGTACAAGTGTACAAGATATGCAAACAAGATTCACTCAAAGCGATGTAAATCAACCAAGAGATAAGTCCTATTCTAAATGCAATGCGAACGTACCTTACTCCAGCACTCTTCAACAGTAAAGTAATGAATTGAAAAGACACGTGCCTAAAATGCAAACGTCTAATCAATTTTTTTAACTTTTTTAACAAATGTTTTACTGTTGGGTTATTAGCAGGCTTCTGGTGATGACATATAAGAAATAAAGTTTGCAGAAAACTATAATTTTGCAAAGCAAGCAGCCCTGCAAAAAAAAATAGTTAGTAGTGAACTCTTCCTTGCCGCGGAAACGCGGCCAGGGCCGAGCAAACGCGGTAATTCAGAGGGTACTTGGTCTCTGCTTTCTAGAGCAGAGGCCCAAGACCACTTATATGTTACTGCAATCTTTTTTTTCTGCTTTTCCTGCCCTGTAACCTGAACAGAGAAGAAAAATTCGTTTTAGTTCCAAAAATTCAACAAAAATCGTTACCCTCCCCGGCAACGGCGCCAAAATTTGATTGAGCTTAAACCTGCACAAAAAATATCGTATTTCAGAACTTTAAAATAGAGATGTGCAAGTGCTCAATTCTACCGCGATAGCAAGTGGCTATGCGGGTCGTGATCCACAAGGAGGGTTAGCGATAGAAGCGTTCAAGGTTTGTATTGAAATCTTTGTGAAGAAAAATGAAGGTTCTTCTTTGTTTTAAGAAATGAAAATGAAAAAGAATTAGGTTAAAGTTAAGTGTGGAAGAAAGGGGAGAAAATGGAGAATGATTATTTATAAAGAAATGAAAAAGGAGTGATGAAAGAAATCGTGTTGGTGATCTAAACTAAGAAATAAAAGAAAAGAAAGAAGATTAAAGAAGTACTTACCTAGTTTGGTTGATGACTTACCTAGAATTCTTGCATGTTCTACCTTACTTCGGAGGCATTCAACGCATAAGCCATAGGATCGAGCTCAGTCCCCAGTCGCATTACATCATCAAGACGAACAAGCATGAAATGATACGGAGTCTTGAGGAGAACATCACCATGAATTATCGTAGACACTCACACAACATTGTTATACTGATGCTTCTGGATTCACTTGCATGCTCATCAAAACCAAAAGAGGTAAAGTAGAAAGAAGAAGAAGAAAACAAAGTAAAGACGAACATAAAAAAATACCTTTTACTGCTTGCAGAAACGATGGAAGAAAGGAGTAGGTTACATCGGTGTCACTCTCAACATAAGCCTCTCTCTCTCTTACTTACATGAATCTCAATCTAACCTAAGCTTACATACAAATTAAAATTACATAAAAAGAAAACAAAACCTATACTACAAAGAGTGAAAAACTGGACTAATTCCTATCTCTGCATGGTCGTCCTCTGTAGACTCTGAATATCCCAGTATTTATAGGCAAAAACCCACCTATAGGAGCATATGAAGATAGGGGGAGCAAACGCTCCCCCTAACTCTCTAACAGAGCCGCGGAAATGCGGCTTTGGCCGCGTTTTCGCGGCCAGGGTGTGGCCAGGTGGCCACACCCTGTTCGTGGGGCTCCCCGGTTTCGCGTTCTGGATTTATCTTCAGTTGGATTTCTTGTTTAAGTCCGAGATTTTGACGAAATGGCCTTTAATCTTTGGCTTCAACTGATCGATTTGTAGGAATTTGTTCTAACTGTTTTTCAACCGATCTGATTTTCCCTGATTCACTGAGTTCGAATTAATTCTGATTTAATTCAGAATTTGATGGGCTTTTGGCTCATTTCTCTTCACTCTCCTTTAGGAATGGGCCTGCAAATAAATTAAATATTTAATTAGGAGAAAGCAGATTTTATTCTATAATAAGTGGGAGAATATGATAATAAATGTGCAATATTAGTGACCAATCAATATACATGTTTAAGAATTTATTAAAAAACTTATTTAATTGCGTATATAATTCATGCAGACAATAGCCGACCCAATGAAAGACTATTGTTTGGCCGAATTATGTATAACGTTAGATACTTGATGTGGATAATGTAAATGGGAGAAGCTTGGTGTGTGGTAATCAGCCCAAAGGAAGGTTGCCGCACTATAGGCCCATATTACATTACCCTCATCAATTAGTCCGACGACGGAACAAAAATCAAGATGCATAGATTTGCTCGGCTCATGTGTGTGACGATCGTCCTGAAGAAAGATTGTCATTATGATCGGGTCATTATATATATTATATGGTCGATATAGATAAGTTAAACTTTGGGACCAATCCTATAAAGGGGCAGTCTGCTCAAAGGAAGGCTGTTCTCTAGCATAGGACTTAGATTTTATAGTATCTATATTGGGCCAGTACAATGTTGGTATAAAGAGACACAACTTGTTCTGAAAGTTTTAAAGACAGTTCTATCAGTCAAACTGGTTGCATTTTCTGAAATTCACTTTTTATGGCTGTTCCAGTAGAATTTTATTAATGCAATGTTTATGTTAAATTGATGAGAACTTGTATGCTTACATAGTCTAAATTAACTGGTACAAACTTTAAAAAGTGGCAGAGACCACATAAAAGATCGTTCCTGATTTTATGGACCTAGACTATCTCTAAGGACTGATGGACCCCCTGGCGTTACTGTTCAGTTAAAAAAAGGCCAATTATGAGAGAAGTCCAATAGGGTGTGTCTACTGATCATAAAATATTCTATTCCTATAACTATAGGGGTTTTATGCCTGATAAAGTCAGTGCTAAGATTTTTCTAGCTGAAGTAGTCGGCTGGTTTATTAAATCGGATGAAGTTAAGGCCAACATGCATCTTAGCAAAATGATAAATATGCACTACAACGGTAAAGAAAACATAAGGGAATGCATTATGAAAATCTCCATTCTTGTTTGTAAACTAAAGGCACTAAAATTAGAACTCTCTGAAGATATTCTAGTGCATTTCATTCTGATCTCTTTTCTTACACAGTATAACCCTTTTCAAGATTATTTATAATGTTCAAAGGAAAAAAGTGGAGTCTCATTAAGCTCATCAGTCATTGTGTCTGAAAAAAAAGAGAGATTGAAATAAGAAAAGAGTGAAATTGCTTACTTAGCATTCCACAGTAATACCTCTAATAAGAAAAGGAAAAATGTAATTAAAGGGAGGAATACAAACACCACTACAGTCACTGAGATCCTATAGTGGTAAAAGTGCAGGAGAAGAACCTAAGATCATTGCATGCTTCTTCTGCAATAAAGTAAGCCATCTCGAACAGGATTATATAAAGTATCAGAAATGGCTAATTTAGAAGGATATATCTTATATTTATGTTTGTTTTAAAATTAATTTAACTTTAGTATCACCAGGATAGATAGTTCGCATATGTAATTCATTGCGAAACTTTCAAACCCAAAGAAGGTGCAACCCAACTGAGCGATACATTTACATGGTGATGAAATAAAGTTGCAGTGAAGCTAGTAGAGTTTGTAGGCTTAGATTAAATTCTGATTTTTTTTATTTTAGATTTGGATGAGACTTTATATGTACCATCCCGTTAGGCGGAATCGTATTTCTATTTCATTGTTAGACAGATATGGTTTTACTGTCACTCTTATAATGAAATGATTAGTCTACTTTTCAAATCTAAAGTTATTACTAGAATTCTGATTAATGGCTATATAAATTGAAATTTCATGCTTCATATACTAAATCTTTATATGTGAATAGTCTAGGCACTAAGTGAACATTAATTAAAGAAACATTAGAAAATTTGGTGCTAGACAGAGTTCATGTGTCTTGGATTTGGTGTATAAAGATATTTGTGGTCCATTCACTATGCCGTCTTGAAATGGCCATGAATATTTTATCACTTTCGCAGACGACTGCTCTCGTTATAGGTACCTACACTTGATTCATGAGAAATTTCAATCACTGGACATGTTTAAAATCTACAAATCTGAAGTTGAAAATCAACTGAATAGAAAGATTAAAACTGTTAGATCTGATCGTGGTGGTGAGTACTATGACAGATACAACAGATC
Organism: Agave tequilana; assembly: GCA_038442645.1. NCBI lineage: Eukaryota > Viridiplantae > Streptophyta > Magnoliopsida > Asparagales > Asparagaceae > Agave > Agave tequilana. The sequence continues at coordinate 25,037 of JAVJIF010009586.1, forward strand.
AAGTAGATGACCAGGACTATTTGTCAATTTTTGAAAGAGTGTGACATTATCTCTTAGTACACCTTGCCAGAGATACCTTGTCGGAATAGTGTCCCTGAAAGATGAAACTACACACTAAAGGACATTGTTAGGATCATGATAGCTCACACTACCCTACTAGAATCATTATGAAGTGAAGCCTTAAAGACGGAGACACCTCCTTAATAATGTCAGCAAAACAGTAACTAAAACCCCATATGAGTTATAGACAAGAAAAATCTCCTAGCATTAGGCACTTCATGTTTGGGGTTGTCCAACTGAAGCTCGATCATATACTATATGAGAAGAAGATGGACTCAAGAACAATTAGTTATTTCTTCGTAGGTTATTCTAGAGGTCAAAAGGCTTTAGATTTCACTGTTCCTCCACTAAGAATATAATAAAGACGGATAATGCTAAATTTATTAAGGATATTCAGAACAGTAGGAGTTAACTACATAAAGATTTCACATTTAAAGAAGAACAAATTGTTATACCCGTGACAACTGTTCTAAATGATGAAGTAGTTGGTTCACTTCAGAATGAAAATACAGTTGTACCCTTATAAGGTACATATATAGTTTATCCTAAAATAGATCCTGCTGATAAGATAGGGCCTAAAATCCTCATTCACAAGTGACTAGATAGTTCAACTAGCGAGGGGAGATCATTCATTGCAAATGACTATATAGTTTATCTTCAAGAGCATGAGTTTGACATTGGGCTAAAGGATGATCACACATCCATGAGGCCAAATTCAACATTCACTCCACTTTGTGGTCAAATGTCATAAAAGATAATGATGTATGGGATCTAGTAGAGTTGCCTAACGGTAAGAAACTGATTGGTTGTAAATAGATGTTTAAATAAAACTGGATTCGAAAGACAATGTCAAAAATATAAGGCATATCTTGTCGCAAAGGTATTCACTCATAGAGAGGGTGTAGGCTGTCTAAAAATTACTGAAGACTAAGTCTCAGACGCAGGCCTCATGCAAAATGTGAGGGTCGCATTTCAACCCGAACATGGACCTCGCATTCTTTGTCAAATGTGGAGGTCGCGTTCTAACCTCAGTCGCGGACCTCAGCTTGTCTAGCGTCTAACTGCAAATGCAGATCTCGCGTCAAACTACAAACGCGATCTTAACCAGAGTTGCGTTCCAACCTCAAACGCGGACTTCATCAACAATATGACGCGAGGATCACGTTCTGTGCCAAACGTGATAGTCATACTGTTCTTCAATATGCGAACCTCAGGATCGCATTTCAACATCAAAACACAAGCTTGTGTGCTTCACATTTCAACTCCAATGCAAGCCTGTAAGCTCCGTGTTCTAACACAGATGCGAGCCTGTGAGCTCCATGTCTCAACATTAGAGCGAGGTCCGCGTTCAGCGTGAGACCCGCATTTTTACTATAATTGACAGCCGCGAATATGGTCAGTTATACCCCATTTTCTCTTCACATAATGAGAAATAACTTTCCATTATGAAGATATTTAAGGGGTTGGTTATACCGCAGAATCCTTTATAAATAGCTATGAATAGCTAGGAAAAAAGGAGAGAGTTGTGGAGGAGGAACCCAAGAAGTCATAGGCCGAAGAAGGAGAATCCCCAAAAGGTATACTAGATACTTATTACTTGACCTCAGCCTGTCCAGCGTCCAACTGCAAACACGGACCTCGCAAGTCCCTCACTTGTTCTCACAAGAATAATACACGCAAGCACACTAGCTTGTCGAGGTCGCACCTCTACAACTTCACAATACAAGGGGGTGGAACACTTGCGATCACTTCTCTTCATCACAAAAAAAAACTCTCACAACAAATGATCCCTAGAGGATAAATATAACAAAGGAAAGCTCAAGTTTGTGTGAGAAAAACAAGATAGATTTATAGGAAAAACTCAAGAATTTTCTATTGAAAACATAAGATAAAACACTCTTTAAAAAATCTTCTTTGGATATGAAAATGAAGCTCTAAAACTTGCTTAGAAACTTTGTAGAAGAGCTTAGAAAATAGCCAAAAAATCTTACCCAAAAAATCTGGTCAAAACACCCTTTTATAAAGGCACCAGAAAACTAGGCGTTAAACTATCGGTCGACCGGTTGCCGGTCATATTTATGACCGTTGGGGTTGTCGGTCGACTGACTGGTCGAGCGCTCCCAGGTCTTGACCTATCGGTCGACCGGTCGATCGATCGAGGCAAGAACCAGAGAGCACTACTCTGTTGGTCGGTCGACCAGTGCCAGATCCAGAGAGCGCTCTGGATCGGTCGACTGTCCGGTCGATTGGCCCTCAAGCCAGGCTTGTGCACGTTGCTGTGTACATCAATCGACCGCTCGGCCGACCGATTGTGGTTCGGTCAACCGGTCGGTGACCGCCAGAAAGCCAGGTCAGGGTTTTCAGGATTAAAACTTGATCTTTTTTAAACCCTAAAATTTTATTTAAATACCATAAAAATCCACAAAAATAAGTTCACTTTGAAGTACAAATATGTGTGATAAAAAATCAACACATATTACAAACAAATTGAACTATTTTTGCGATATGGAAGTTTAACCTTAAATCGAAAATCATATTTTTCAAAATCAATCTTCAAACTGAAAAACGATTTTTTTCAAAACTTGTTCAAATATAAAAACAAGATATTTTAAACACAATTGAAGCATGATGTGTATGGATATGATCCAATACACATATAAAATGAAATATCTATGTTTTTGATAATAATATCAAAATAAAGTTTCGACTTTAATAAAACTAAAACACATGATATATAAACATCAAATAAGTTTTCTAAACATTTGAATCAGCAATGTATATGAATGAAATCTAATATACATATAAAACATGTAAACTTATTTTGATGAACTCGATTCATGAAAACGAAATATTTATAATCTGAAGCTCAAAATCAAAACGGTATTTTCCAAAATTAAAACTATTTCACATGAAATCTTTTGAAATATTTTGTGTATGTGTATATATAAGTTTGAACAATCCACAACTAATCTATCCTTTATATTTTATCTAAAAATAAAATCTTAACACGTACAAATACTTGACTCAAGTCTTGAAAATCTTCTCTTGAAAATCTTCTTCTTCATCTTGACTTGGTCTAAAACTTGATCCAATGAGCTTGACTCCTATTTGAGTACTTGATGTGATCTTGATGCGCAAGCTCTTGAATCAACATGTGCTAGTTTCAAAACTTGACTTCGAATTTTTCGTTGAAGATAAACACCGACTAAGATCTTGGTAGAATATCTGAAACTAAATGAACACAAGATTATTAGTACTATAACTACATAAGTTAATCATCATCAAAACTAGAGTGATGGGCCTTTGGGCCAACACTGGCCCCAACGGCTAGTTTTTGAAGAGGCTATAAAAGGGATTTTTGGGACTGATTTTCATAATGATTTTACAAGAAAAATTTTACCAGTTTTTTTGTGCATTATTGCCCATCTTCTAAAGAGTTTTAAACAAGTTTTTGTATTTCAAATCTATATGTTTATTTTGTTTCAAAGTTTGAAAAATCAAAGAAAAATAAGTTTTAGGAAATCTAGTTTCTATTTTCGTTTCTCTATCATTTCAAGAGTTTTCTTTGTGTTTTCTTTTCCAAAAATTTTGTGCACTCACATACTTGAGTTATTCTTTGAAAATCTATCCTCTAGAATTTTGTATTGTGAGAGGTGGTTTGTTTGTGGCCGTTGGGATGACCAAGTTGTGTTTGTGATCTTTGTAATCTTTCTTTGTGCTTGGCTTTGTGCCTATCCTCATGTGTAGAGGTGTGTGAGAGAGTTGGAGTTGTGTACTCCATTTTGCAAGTTGTAATTTCTCTATGGAAGTCTTTTTGTGGAAGATCCTTAGTGGAAATTGAAATCCTTCTATGTGAAAGCAGAGACGTAGAGCAGTGACTCGAACCTCGAAACATATATTAGTGTTTGTGTTTGAATCTTTCTCTCTCAACTCTTTCTCTTTATATCTTACATTGTTATTATTGCTCACATCCATATATACTAGATATTATTTGTGTGTTCATACTTGTATTCAACCAAGAGAGTTATTGAAGAACCTCAACTCATTATTTAGAGGAATCGTGAGGAGAAGTTCCAAAGCCCTTCACGGGCAATTCGGACTCATTCTTGGTTATACATTGTGTGTTTATGTAAAAACTTTAATTTCGTATTAGTTATCATATAGATTAGCACTAAATCTACTCACCCCTTCAGGTGTAGTTTTTTCAGACAGCTCGGGCCCAAGGAAGAGGAGGAGGAGGGTGCAAGTGGGGGGGAGGTGCAAGTGTAGTTGTTGGAGGGAAAATAGGGGTTGTTGAAGTGGGATTTAGGAAGCCATGAAATCGCTGGAATGGAGGATCTCGTCGGAGGAGAGAAGATGTCGGGGTTGGTGCTGGTGGTGGTGGAGATGATGGAGAAGGTGGTAGCGGAAATGGGTTTTAGTGGAGATGAAGAAAGAGGTGGTGATGGTATTGTTTTAGGAAAGATGGAGTGAGTTAGGGAGCTTGTTGGAAATTGAGAGAGGCAAGAGATGGTTGTGTGGCTCACCAACCAGGGTCGACCAAGGGGGCGTGGGTGTTGTTGGTTGGAAGGAAGAAGAAGAAGAAAAAGTACGAGGAAGAGAAAGAAAAATAAAAGAGAGAGTAAAAAGGGTATGCACATAAGTACCTATACATATATATAAAAGAGTGAGGAAAAGAGATTGAAACTCGCATCTCAACAGAACCAGACCTGCATCTGATCAAGTTGAACCAGACGCGGAGATTAGCTCCATGTTGGTGGTAACGCCGAGACGCATTTGGAAGAGGAGAGAGAATGAGTGGAGTGATCTGAGTGATTGAGATTGATTTAGAGGGGCATTAAATGAGAGAGAGAGAAAGGAGGGAATGATCCTCGCGTCTAGCAGAGACTGAACCCCACATTTGGATCAGTCTTGCATCTGGCATGGGTGAGGGTCGCGTCTGGGTACAAGCTGGGTACTCGTCATAAATGAGGAGAGAGAAAAAGTGGTTGGGATACTTATTGAGTGGCTGAGAAATTTTGAGAAAAATTTGAAGGAAAAGAAAGGAAAAGGAGAAGAAAGGAAAAATTATGAGTGAATGAGAAAAATTAGAGAATATAAAAATAAAAGAAAAAATTTGGATAAAATTTCAGAATATGAGAAAACACCGAAAACTCCAAAAAAAACTCAAAAAATGAAGTAACTCAAAACAATCCCCAAAAATTCTCAAAAATAATAATTATTATTTTAAAGTATCTGATGAAATCAAATTTCAGAAATTCAATACCATTTTCAAATTAAAAATCCTAGTCCACCAGCAATAGCGGTCGACACCAAATCCGGCTGAATTTTGATGAATTTAGGAAAAATTCTCAAAAATATGTTTAGATAGAAAATGAAATTCTAAGAAATAATATGAAAAGTTTCTAGAAATTTAACTTCATTTGTAAATTAAAAATCTGAGAATCGGTCGGCAGCACTAGTCGATACCGATTTTGAAGATTTTAAAATTTAATTCAGGAAAATCTCATAAAAAATCATGAAAAATATAAAATATTAGAAAATGATGTTTGAAACTAAAATTAGTCAAATCTGATTACCAGAAATGTCAAATCGATCAGTACACTAGGATCGGGTCCTTGGTTCAGACTCATGCTGATTCTGAATCCAAGGATCTGAATCCAAATACCAAACAGTGATATAAATAATCGTAAAAACAAAATTAAATACGAGAAAAAAAATCAAAAGAATACAATCAGAAAATCAGAATACTTATCTGAATATGTATTCTGGGAACGGGGTGTTACATTTTTATGGATTTTGTGAGTGTAATCCACTAAAAACCCTCAGGAGACTATAACTCCTCTGGGGGAAGCCTAAAGGTTAGAAAAGTTTTTTTTTTTTCTTCCTTTGTGTGTATGTGGGTGTGTGCGTGTGAGAGAGAAACACTGGTGATACTTTGAGCTGTTGGTTGAAATGCATGCCAGCATAACTTGTCAATCGTGGTAAACATCTTTATGCTTCGGATCATGTTCTTCCAGAACTTACTTGAAACATAGCTTCCATGGTAATTTGATCCCTGAAAGGGAGAGTTCAGGGAGATTCAAAGACTTTGGAAGCCAAAGGATTATGCCAATTAAAAGGAAAATCATCAAGTTTACAACAGCTATTGAAAGGGGAATAATATCCATGTAAATATAACTTCATTTCTACATCACAAGCAAAATCGACATGACAGCAGTTCGCGGAAGAGATCTATCCGAGGATGTCCGCTTGTAGAGAACTTACAACATATCTGCAAATGAAAAAGAACCCATCAGTGAAAGAAGGAAAAAATGAGGGTTTTGGTCAGCGTCGGGCAGAGAACTGTTGAATAAACTTGGATACAGAAACAGATTTCCACATTATGATAAAACAGCAATTTAGTCAGGAAAGGTTTTGGAAGTTTTAAATGCTTGCTCTAGTTATCGAGAACATTCTCCCTATTCACATGGGCTTTCGATTATACTCATTTTGGTTTTGCTAGCATTCACAATATTCTGAACCTAAAGGTCTGCCAAGTTCAAGCAGTCTAAAATATCATCTTTGACACGTGTTTGACACTCGACACTTCTCAAATACTCCTTGAATACTTGCAGGACAATTTTCTCTTACATATCCTCGATTTTCTAATATATTTTTTATTTTGGTCAAAGTTGACACTTATGGATGCATTTGTAGTACTTCCTTTATATATTCATTACACATATTGGAATCTTTTCTTTCAATTTTCATGTAGAATTCTAATGCTGAAGAAAATATATATAATAATATCTAGGACATGTTCAATATAAGACATGAGTTATATTAAACTCCTCCATTATTAACATTAGATAACAGGAAACTGAAAATATCTTATCCTATATATTTGTTCAAAATTCAAATGTGTGAAGTCTTATAATATATAAAGATTATAATTTTGTCATTATGATCAAAAATCAATATGCACTAGTTATGATACATGCATAGACCTGTATTGTTCACAAATCTTCCAGTTTTATCTACTCCACGCTGTTACCATAAATCTTCTACTTTCATGGCTATATCGACCCGGCAACAGCTTCAGTCTAGTTCTGCCAGTATGAAGATTCTTCTTTTCTCCTAGAAATAGATGAAAGGCTTACATTATAGTTGAAAACAACTGTGATTGAGAGCCCGCTAATGCATTAGCCCTTGAACCACATCAATTGGATGATTCCTTTCCCATTAAATAGGTTGATAGAGTTTAGCCCAAGAACCAGATGTCCATTCAATAAAGTTGTTCGTCCTTTCCTTTCATTGAATTTTAACCGCATGACTAAAAATAAAAATAAAGCTAAGAGATGGCATCTGTAATTCACGCTATTATTAGACAGAAGAACTGGCCTGAATATTCACCAACATGTATCTCATTCAGAAGGCCAGGAGTATGAACCAGACAAAGTTCCATCCTCCCATACAGGTTAAAAAATAAATCATTCAATATATTCCTTCATTCTCCCAGCCATCATACTAGATCAGAATCCTACTCTTTTTCTCTCAACCCTTCCTTGGGTTATTTTTTCAAAATCCACATCAATAAACTCTATTGGTTTCAACAAAGGGTGTTTTTGACGAGTAAAGAGAACATGGGCATCATCATTAGTGAATGAGTTCTCTTACATTAACCTTGAGAAAAGTACTAAACCTTGCTTCGCTAAATAAGGGGAGCAAAGCTTAACTCAAGTAAAATAACAGAACATGTCTCTTTCTAGGCCTTCTAAACAAAACCTTTTCTGGTAGCAAATGTGTCTTATGAAACAGTCAAAAAGACAAAAAGGCCAACCAAATGACAAGATAATTATTGAAGGTGGATACAGGTGCTAGGCACCAAGATCCGCCTAACACTTTTTTAAAACCCTGGAGGAGGCAGTATGTCCGGATAGTACCATGATAAGACACTGACAGTCAGTTAGTACTTCTTTTTTTTTCTTTTTTTCTTTTCCTTTTTTCTAGAGAAGGCCATAGCCTGTAGCAGGTATTGAGGTCAAGATAGTACCACTACAAGGCACTGGAGGACCCCCCCCCCCCCCCCCTCTCTCCCATTGGCAGAATTCTATCCTGATAATTCCATTCCACAACCTACTATCTAAAGTCTTAAGAGGTAGGATTGCAAGGTAAGAGGTTCTCTTAGGTAGTTCCAATGCAAAGTCTAACATATTTATTATTTCCAGTATGTAGAAAGATCAATCCACCAACCAAGAGATGATATACACATAATAACTAAACCCAGATAACTCATAGTAGAAGGAAGCAGAAGTCCAGGGAGCAAGGTATCAGTTAGGATTCGAGATCAAGTTCCAGAGTAGATACGGGTAAAGGTTGCAGCAAGAAGAGACGATTTACTACTTGATTTGAGAACCAGGTCACCCAGTGTTCTCACTATTGAAGCATGACTAAGAGCAATTCGAGTATTCATCAGTCATCACTTCCCTCTCCTTTAGTAGCATTTAGCATTCTGTTCTACCAGCATCAGTTTATTACACTGTAATTAGTTTCCTCCAAAATTAGACTTAACTGTAGTTAAACTCCAAAACATGAAAGGAAAAATATAGTGTTTGAGATAACTCCATTGCATATCGAAACAAGACATAAATTTAATAACCTGCTGTTTAGAAAAGAAGTTAACAGATTTGCAGACTGCAATTTGCAAATATATGACTACAACGTAAAATAATCAAACCGTTCAAAAATTTCAGATCCAAACAGGCCCTAAGAAACTTACTTATGTAGTTACACAAGTAATAGGCTGGTAAGTTCAATATACTGAAGTGTTGCAACCTTCAATCGACAAAAAAAGGGCCCTTTGACATTTGAGATAGGTCAAACACAGTTGTAACCAGATACCTACCGGACATGTGAGAAACATTGTGGATGTGTGTTATATCAGATGTTAAACTGGGCTTTCCATTTCTTTTCCTTTCTCCTTTCCTTTTTTTGTTTTGGGTTACAATTGCGGTTTTAGGAACTGAGCTAGTTAACTTAGGGTTTTTCTTTGTTCTGTGCCTGTGTTGTGCATGTCGAGTAAGACTTAATGGCTCCTTGGTTACAGATTCCCAGCCAATGTAATAGGTGATCCACACCATTAATCTTAAACTTTAGATGACATGCACTGTAGGTTTTGGGGCTTCATCACACAGGTATCATGAATTTGATATCAGATAAGACTTATAAATGCTAAAACTGAAACAGGATTTTACCTGTTTGGTTAAATGTTATTACTTTGTCAAGTTAAAAAATAAATCAGATTAGCTCCAAGGCTTATCCAGGATTTAGGCTTATTTAATAACAAAAGAAAAAGGAAACAATGTTTAAGCTCTTTCAACAAAACAAAAGAATTTTGGAAATAGAAGAAAAGAAGGCGGACAAAAAAGAGACGCACTGATGTAACATGTCTTTGAATATCAGTTCTGATGCAAACATTTTCTGTAGCTGGACATATGTGAGAGAGACAAATTTTAGCAACTTCTAGCGTCATTTGTTAGACTGAGGCACTAAATTGTCAGTAACAACAGAAGCATAGAATAAACTCGAAAGCACAACTTAATATCTAGGATGTGGCAAATATCTTTATTATGTCTGAATGGTGCTTGGTAACTTTTCCCACGCACAACAATACAAGAATACCTGTTTGCATATACAATTGATCCAAACACATAAAATACGTAGATGGTGATGCATAACTGAATTTCATTTACCTATAGAAATACTATTGGAAAATACAAGCCCTAAAATGAGCAAAGAAATGAGTAAATAGGCAAGAAACAAATCACCATAAGTCCTGAAACTATTTTAAGCATTATAAAGACTTTGAGTAGTGCATTACCTAGACAAGCTCAATATAAGCCATTGGTGCATTGTCACCTCGCCTGGGTAGAGTTCTAATGACTCGAGTGTACCCTCCATTTCTCTCACCATATCTATCTTGGACCTCTGCAAACAAAGCATGGACTATTTGCTTTTCATAGATGAATCCCAATGCTTGCCTCCTCTTGTGGAGAGACCCATCCTTGGCCAATGTTATCATTTTATCCACATATTTCCTCATTGCACTTGCCCTGGCTCTGGTAGTCTTAATCCTACCATGTTTCAATAGTTGTGTTGTGAGGCCACGAAGTAATGCCTTTCGTTGATCTGGAGGCCTGTTAAGTTTTGGGACACGCCTCCCATGTCTCATTGCGTAGAATCTGCATCCGTTGCTGATGGAGAGAAAGTTCTGCTCATACCTGCTACTCTCTGCAGAATTATTGGAAGGACAAGAGTACAGTGAGCCAGAATTCTCAGTGAAAAAATCAACCTATTAATTTAGAAAAATTTTCTCTTCTATTTTATATTAAATTAAGTTTATAAAATATGTACCGAAAGAGCAATTATATAATTAATGTATTGATGAATTTTGCAACCATTTCATGTACTATTTCATCATGGTTAATGTATAGAAGAAGCTGATGAGTTAATTTAAAATGTTGCCAAATGATAGCATTAAGCAGTCCAAAAACAATTTTACACCTGTAAGTTTGACCTTTGACATGCAAAGGATGTGAAAAGTCTGGCGGAGAGAGTTTTCTCATTCCCATACTAAAACACAGTCTTTTGGACACTACAGTTGTACAGGTTCAGATTCAGCAGCTTTAATCAATATAACCAAAGTTCTAGCTTGAAGGCCCATGAATAATTATATACAACTATACAACTAATATCATATGTTTCTAGAAAGGGGAAAAAAATTATGAACTTCATCTCGGGCATGCATGTAAGGTTGATCTAAATTTAAAACTAGGCAGCCAAATCATCAGAACAAGAAGACAACACCCCGCTTATGAAATCTGAAGAATCTTGGAGACACAGAACAAACGAGGAAAATTATTGTCCTTAAGGTTATGTTCACAAAAACCAGCTCCTGGTATTTGTCTCTATGTATAGTTACTTCCAACAGAAAATTTTCACCAAAATTATAGAGAACAGCAACTCTGATTACCATCCAAAGATCATGATTCCGCTTCAACAATAGGGGAAGTATGTGACCAACCCATTGAGTCTTTCACAATGCATGTGCTACTGTGAGTGGCAAGTTAAAGGCACAATAGAAGTGTAAGTGGTTACTCTGCATTCTCAATTAACATGCCCTAAGGATGCAATCTATCTCAAGTTTCCACTATTTGCTAAGTTGAGTGTGTTAGTGGAGGGGAAAGGATGATGAACGTTGTTTCTTAATCCCAAAATAGAAAATGACAAACTGAAGATGGATGTTGACTCGTTGTTAGAACTTTCTCAACAAACATAACAGTTACCAGTTTTCAGCCTTATATTAGAAAGATAAAGAAAAAAGCCCTGAAACAGACTAAACAAGAGCTTTGACATTGATAAAATGTTCACTTGGATAGGCACAGTTATATCAGTGTGGCACAATATGTATCCTTAACTTGTGCACCAAGCAAACTCTGTTTTTGCCTACATTACCATTTTCTGGATCATCCACATGCTCCCCTGATATCAGCACGGCACGCTAACGATGACATTTGAACCATGTGAATATGATCCATGGTGAGATTAGTCCCCCAGAAATTTACTGATATAAGTAACGGATAATTGAACAGTCAGGTGAGGACCCAACAAATACCAAGCCTCATGTGCAACATTCAGGCTAGGTGACTTTTAACACCTCCAATGTGTGTGACGATTCCAGTTAGGTGCTGATATGTGTTACTAGATAGTTCATTTTGAACTGAAATTGCATGTAAGCAGAAAGCAACATGAGGCAACAGAAGCAATTACACGTGTACAATCACATGCATGATCATGTGAGAAGCAAATGATATGAGATCCATAACTGAACCTAGATATTATTTTAATGACTTAAGGGCTCAAACTGGCATTGAGGATCCTTTAAATTTTATTCTGGGCCTGCTCTGATGTTTAGGGTTCTTTAGAAATTTAAACTCTATTAGGCAGGTATGCTAAATTCTGTAGTACACTTCCAAAAGCTATCCTTGTCTGGGAACAAGGTCTAATTATTTAGACTTAAGATCCATAGAGATCTCAAAAGGTCTTCCTCAATGTCAAAAGAACATCAAGGTCTTAAAAAGACCTCAAGAGATCTCAACCATCATCACGAAGATACTAAATGCCTTAAAAGATCTTAAGCACTGGAATACAACAAGTAGTTGTTTCTTTTCAGCTGGAGATCTGTAGATAAAAGTGTTATACATGTAATCAGAAAGGGAAAGAATTTAAACTGAAGGTCTTCCTGCCTACTTCACTTACCCACAACTGTCCATCTCTCCCCAATTTTCTTCTGACTTTTGGAAAGTACTCCCTTCTACAAATTTCAGCATATATCTTCTTCATTGCGAAATTTCATGCAACAGTGATGAAAACTCTCTAGACAGTACAATCCTACACACCTCTTCATAAGCTTCTACAACATACATGTGCCTTAGCTTACCCCTTCGCAAAAATCTAGGCTCTACTGCTAAGTAGCATAGAACATAAACACTAACTAGGGGTAGGTCACTGGAATTTCGCCTAAAATTTTGCAAGAAGTATGAAAACCTCTTAAATTCCATGGTGAGTGGAAAATTTTTATTGCAAGTTTTACACTTTGGTGATTCTCTAGCTCTATTATAGAATGCAGCTCATCAAATGAACCATAACTCACTATAATATCATGAAACGAATATATACATAATGTCAGAATCTCTAACCTCCTATAATGAGAGAAAGAAAGCTCTTCATAATTGACAATTAATAATAAACAATAAGAAGAGAGAATTTTCACTGACCAGAGCTGAGAATGGGGAAGATGGGGGCGAGGCCGGAGAAAGAGCGCAGGACTCTGTGCTCTTTGGCGCCGGAGCGCAGCCTCGGAAGCGGCGAGGGGGTCGAGAAATTAACGCGAGCAGAGGGGAGACAACGGAGGGATGAGCGTAGAGGGGCCATGCTCCATGCTGATACAGACACCACCGGTGACCGAGAAGAACAAGCAACGGCTAACGCCATTGCCATTTGTTGTTGCAAGAGTTGGGTTTTTGTTCAGGTAAAGCTTATCCTCTTGGTTTTTGGCTAAATAAAATATGAATGGGAAGGCGAATGGGGGCGGATATTTCTGATGGCGTTCCAGGATCAAGGCACCCCCATTTTGGAATAAAAGCTCTCAGTCAAAAATCAAAAAATGATCAAAAATTCCTCTACTTTTCTTCCTCTTCTCCCTCCCATGCAGGCGGTCCCCGGCTCTTACTTGCTGGCAACCACCTCCTCCCCTCGGCCTCTCCCTCGCCGGCGACACCGCCTTCCCCCTCCCCCCGCTCCTCCCTCCTCCCCCTCCTCTCCATCCCCGGCCTCCCCCCCGCTCTCCCACCCCCTCCCTAGCCTCCGCCAACAATCCCTAGATTGAGGCGAATCTGCGCATAGAAACGATATAATTTAAAAATGAAGATTAAGAGTGTAAGGTTCCTCAATGCTACCGCTATAACAAGTGACTGTGCGGATCATGATCCACAAAGAGGGATTGCGATAAAAGAGTTTAATAAGTTCTTCCTAAATTACTAATATCGACTAAAATATTTTCTTCTTTATTTTTTTAAAGAGAATAAAAGTGTTAAGTGTTAGAAGAAGAGAAAAAGAAAAAGGGATAGTGTTGATGTTTGATTAAAAGAAGAACTAAGCTAAAAAACAAATAATCGAAAGAAGAAGAAAGGTTTTTAAGGAATTTCTAAACTAAAAAATGAAAAGAAAAAAAAAGAAACTAAAAATTTACTTACCTCTTCAGCGCTTGATGATTGAAACGGGAAATTGTATTGTAAATAGTTTAGAAAATCTTAGTCTCGTTTCAAGGTAACTACGTAGTAAAGGCTAGACGGGTCGATCCATAAGGAAGGATGCGATGGAAGCGTTTCGGAACGATCTTCTCTGTAATTCGCTTGGAAAAGAAAAAGAGAAATTGATTAGATTTGATTAAGTAAAAGAAATATAGTCTACTAATCATCTACTATAACCCAAAGTATTAGTCGCTAAGAGTGAACATCATATTGAATGAAGAAGCATCCATCCTAGGCTATTAATTGAGAATCAAATAAGATGAATAATAATATTGGAATCCTAACCAGTGTGCACTAATAAAGATTAAACATTTGTTCATCCTAATTTCAAAGTATAGCATAAGAGAAGTTTTTTACTTAAAATTATACTATCAATGTTTTTAAGTATGAATTATGAAGAATCATTTAAAAAGTGCAACCTGAATTAAGTAAATCTAATCATCGATTCATCTTCAAGAAAATCAATTTTATTCTAGGGTTTCTAACAATAATAGATATCAATCAATTCATCTTTTAACTAAACTAGGGTTGATCGAAAGATTAGCCAACTATAGTTTTAATTAGTTATTCATTTTTTATTTTTTTATTTTCAATTTTTATGTTGAGTAAGAATAATTGCATGAAAATGAAAAGAAGAAAAAAGAATTAATTTAAGCAGAAAAACTGAATTGAATTGCAAAGAAGAATGGATAACCTTTTTATTGGATGTCACTGACCAATTAAAAAACTCCTCTCCTTCTTCAAAATATTCTTCTTCAAATAACAAAAACGAAAATATAAGAAATTTTGGAAAGAGGAAAAATCTAAAGAAAAACCCTAAGTTTCAGTCGCTGGATTCCTCTTCTTTGTTACTCTGCAGGGGTATTTATAGGAGATATAGGATGTAGAGTCCCAGTACAACTCTCCCACGAAAACGCGTAGCAAGTCTTATCCAAATGGCCGCGGAAACGCGGCTATAGCCGCGTTTCCATGGCAATAGATGGCCACGTGCTTTCTTGTGTGGCCTCCTCTGGTCCGTTCATCTGGGCGCCTCCTTCTGGATTATGTATTCTATCCTTTTATCTTGAGAACTCGGGATAACTTAAGAAGCAAGTTATCACAAATCCAAATTTATAAAAGGATTTCTTTAAGCTTTTCTCTCCTTTTATTTTTATCCTTGTATTGCAAGCAACCAAGTTTAAGTCCATCTCTGTTTAAGGATAATGATCCATCTTATCCTTTTACTCCTCTTTTTAGCAATTAGGAGTTCTATTTTATCCTTCCTCTTCTTCACCTAGATTTTAAATTAATAATTTAAAATTCAAATTTAGATTAGGTTAGATAAGATATAAGCTTCTAAATTACTACAATTAATTATGCATGTAGGCTTGTGGGATTCTTGGGCTTTTGGGCTTCACTTGTACTTTATTTTTTATTTTTTAATTATTCAAGACCTGCACACATTAAGTAATAAAATATTAGTAGTAGTGCATAATAAAAGAATAAGTAGGAAAATGTAATACCCCGTTTCCAGAATACGTACTTAGTTGCGTATTCAGCTTTTCGATCGTATTTTTCGATTTACTTCCTGTATTTGACCGATTTCAATTTCAAATATCATTTTCTAATATATTAGATTTTATATGATTTTCTGGATTTTTCCTGAAATAAAATGAATTTCTTCAAAAACGGTGTTGACCAGTGTCACTGATCGATTCCCGAATTTTTATTTTCCAAACAGTTAGGAATTTCTAGAAAGTCCTTTAGGCTTTATTTCTTAGAATCCTGTTTTCTATCTAAATACTTTTTCTGAGAATTTTATGAATTTATGAAAATTCTAACGGAGTCGGTAGATAACTGATTCCGGGATTTTTAGTTTTAAAACTATAAAGTATTTCTTAAAAAGGATTTCACTATTAGTCTTCATATATTATTATTGATTTTTGGTGAAATTTACGAGTCGTTCCGAGATACTTGAATTTCGGACGATTTCGGTATTTCCCGAAATGTTTTCCGCATCCTCGACTTAAACCCAGGAACCTGTGTTCCCGATATTTTCATTTTTGGAGATCAAGAAAATATCTTCATTTTATAATTTCTTTTCCTTTTTTCCTTTTTCCTTTTTTCTTTCCTTCTTTCTTCCACCAAATTCCCAAAATATCTTCTCCTCCAAAATATCCAAAATTCCAACAAACTCCACACCCTTCCTCATTAATGCCTTCATTCTCTCTCTCTCCCATGGCCGGCCAAGTGGCCAAGGTGAGGGACACCCATCCCTTCTCCTATTTTGCAATAAACCCCTCTCAAATTCTTTATTTACATCTCCTTTACAAAAATCAAATCCTATATAAACTTTCCTTTACAATTCTTTTCTCTTTTCTTCACTTCACCAAGAGTTTAGCCTTCACCATTTCCTTCTCCATCTCAAACCCTAACTCCAAACCACCTCAAGGCCTTCATCTCCTTCCTAAGCAACTACAACCCTTGGATTTGGATCGCATCTCACTTCGTCGGAAGCATCGCCAAGGACCTAGTTGGTGATATCATCGACAAACGATCCGTTCGAACTCGTATAAGCTTCACATAACCGTTCGAAGTGAGTATATCTACTCACCAAGACTTGTAAACTCCTTTGTGTACTTGTGTTGACAAATCATGCACACTTGTGACATAAAAATCATATTTTTAGACCCTCAAACAAAACCCTAGAAATCTGTTCTGTTTACTGTTTTCCCACGATTAGTCGACTAGACCTAGGGACTAGTCGACTAATCCACTTTAGTTGAAACTTAACCTTTCCTGATTTCACAGTTTTAGTCGACTAGACCAGATTTCCAGTCGACTAGAGACCCCTAGTCGACTACCCATTTCTCCCCAGTCGACTCCTGTTTTCCTGAAATAAAACATCAACTCTCTGTATCTCAGACTTAGCCGACTTAAGTATCCATTAGTCGACTAATAGTTCCCTGTTAGTCGACTACCCTTACAACCCTAGTCGACTAACTTTTCCTGAAACAGAATTACAACTCTCTGGAACCCAGTTTTAGTCGACTCATCTAGGCTGTTAGTCGACTTAAGACCCCTATTAGTCGACTAATCCTTCCACCTAGTCGACTAATTCTGAATGTCTGACTTAGTTGACTTCCTATTTGAATTTGGATTTTATCTTTGATACATGTGTAACATATTATTCCTGTTTATGCTTCATAACTGATATTACACGACATGTTACTTGATGGATCTCACCACTTGTTACTTCATGACTTGTTATTACATATTCTCGTTTCATGACTCGTTAAATAGTGAATATCACCTTTTATCATGCTATCTCTTAAACCAAGCATGATGCACTTGACTTTTATATAAAATGGACCAACTTACACATGGGTCGGGGGAAACATGCGGATATCGATATGTGTTCGTGTTTACAGTGGCATTAGGTATATTGTACAATTATATTTCCGGTCTGACCTGAGGGCCTCCAGGGGACCGAGGGGAGTGCTTGCTCCCTCTTCCTGATACAGTCATGACAAAGGGCATACATAAGTCCCTCCTGATAGGCCTTGCGGCTGGTTCCGTCATCAAGCAACGGAACACCCTGGACCGTGGTCCCGGGCATGCACGGGACCCACTGTAAACATAGTTCGTCGATACAACCGCTGTTTCCAATAACAACCTTGCTTTACTAGGATATGGATCTATGTGCTCTGGGACGCTGGGTCACATAGTTAGATATCACAGTAAGACAAGTAATAATAATAAGACGTTAACTGTAGATTCATTGTATTAGGATTTTATCTCTTCATGCTTTTCATACTTATTAGTTGATATTCCTTATAATTGTTTCATCTTTCCTTATTCATGTCCCTTAGCCACTTGGCTATAGTTTGTTTATTATTATATGTCTTGACTCCTTGGATTTGCACATTCAGATTCCGAAGCTTGGAACGAAGTGGAGCCATCCACAGAGGACCGAGCTTACCTTAGTGAGCAGGTGGGCTAGTTCCAGTCCCCTCGTGCCAGACTTACCTTTTGACTCACGAGATCTTCTTTCTACTTGTGAGCTTTTTGTATACATATTTGTATATATTTCCTTTGGACTTGGTTATGATGTAATACACATGTATTGTGTAATACTTTATAATATCCTGTGATAACTTTGTATGTGTACTTCTTGTGTTGGCATATGTATGAATACCACGCTTTGTCGTGTACTCTGATCCTTGTTGTACTATTATGCTTAGCGTATATACGTGGGGGCAATTTATGACCTACGTATATACGTCGCAGTGACGTCCCCGTATCCGTGGAATCGGGGCGTTACAGAAAATATGATGATAAATGTGATGATAAATGTGCATTTTTAACTACCTATCACTTGCTTATGTTGGATCCGTTGCAACGGCTTTCCTTAGCTTGAAGGAGATCAGAGCATGACATGTAAGATCTTCCCTACTTCAAATCGGTCTAACTAAATAAAAATGCAAGCAGAAAGAAATATTATACTATTACACAATCAGAAGTAGATATCCATCAACATAAGCTATCAGTGGCACTTGCAAGAGCCAAGTAGATTCGAGGCTATAGAATTCACTTGGATTACAAGCCACAGAAGAAGTGAGCAAAGGAAAATAAGAAGAAAGATAAGATTTTGATTAAATTGAAAAATTATAAAAAAAATAGAAGAAGTTTACATCGGTGTCACTCTCAATACAAATCTTGCTCTGCCTCTCTCATGAATCTCTTCTCTAATCTAAGCTATAAAAAATAAAAAATTACATAAACAAATACAAAAATCTAGGTTAATCCTAGAGAAAATTCTAATTCTAAATTCTCTGCGCAGTGGTGCCCTTCTGCCTTTGGAGATGCAGGTATTTATAGAAGAATATGGATAAGGAAGAGTGTACAAGGATAGAGAAGCAAACACTCCCCCAGATTCAAATGAATTGTTGTGGATACGTGGCTCAGGCTACGTTTTCGCGGCCAGGATCTAGCCACATGGTCAGATTCAGGGAGCATGGTCATCCATTGATCTCGATACACATTTATCTTCGGTAGATTTTCTATTTGAGCTCTGATTTCGATTTTATCTTCGTTGATTCTTCAGTTAACCGAATAGATCTTCCAAAAATTCACTTTTAACTGATTTTTAACTAGGATTGTCTTCTCTTATATACTTTTTTCAGATAGAAATTGAAAAGTCACCTAGAGGGGGGGTGAATAGGTGACGATGCTAATCTAGTGAACTTAATGCGGAATTTAAAAACTAATTGCAATTACAACAATGATGCACACACAAGCAAGTATAAGATATAGCAATTTGCACAATACACAAAGTAAAGAGAGAGATAGAGAGAGAGTCAATGGATCAAACGCAAACACTGAGATATGTTATCGAGGTTCGAGCACCCAGCTCTACATCCCCGCCTTCGACACACGAAGGATTTCTAATCCACTAGCTAGTTCACCAAGAACTCTCACAAGGAGTACCCAACTCCTCTCTTTACAATCACAACCTTCTCCTTGAGGCACAACTCCAAGCCAACAATCTCCTCACAACTTGAGGGATTTCCAAACTCAAAACCAATACAAGGATCACCTCACAACCTTGAGGGATACAACCCAATAGCCAAACTTCCTCAACACAATGAGGGAAAGGCACAAAGCCAAGCTAAAGATAGGGTTTACAACTTAGTGGTTTCAAACAACAACCACAAAACAATCTCTTTTTCCCACACAAAATCCTATAGAAAAGATAGTAGATTTTAGCTCAAGTGTGGAGAAAACCAAGGGATTTGAAACCAGCAACTCAAAGAAAATTTTTGGGAAATAAATGAAACCAAGATAGAGAAGTTCAATTCAAAAGCTTTCCCCAAATCTTTTTCTTTGATTTTTCAAACCCTAAAGAAAACACCAAAGAGATTGTTCGATTTGAATCCAAAAACCTATTTTGATTGCAGCAAAAACACCTGAGAGAATGAAAATTTTAGCCCAAAAATTCTTAGAGAAAAACTCTTGCAAATGGGGTATTTATAGGCTAATCCAGAAAATAGCCGTTGGCAGCAGAACTGCCAGAAATACCCTGGCGGTCGACCGCCCGGTCGACCGCACAACGGTCATTTTTTGACCGTTGGCAGCTACCGGTCGACCGCCCGGTCGACCGAAACAAACAGAGAGCAACTCTGTTAACAGTCGGTCGACCGCCCGGTCGACCGGCCCAAAACTGCCAGACGTGCACAGTTCTGTGCACGTCGATCGACCGGTCCGGTCGACCGACTTCATGCCTAGTCGACTTGTCAGTTGACTAGTCGACTTGGTTGAAGCCTGGAACAAAAAAAAACTGGGATAAAAATATATTATAATAAATCCCATAAAATCTCTAAAATTTCACAAAAATAGTTTTGTCATTTTACATTGAAATACAAACTTGTGTTAAAAATCTCAACACAAATTTTAAACATATTTGACTATTTTTGTGTCATAGAAATTTTGCCAAAAATCAAAAACCGGTATTTTCCAAAACTTGAATTCTTGAATAGAAAATACACTTTGTCCATAACTCATCCAAATAGAAAAAGTATGAAACACATGAATATCATATTGGAATATTAAGTTTAAGTATCATGATTAAATATCATGTTTATCATGATTAAATATCATAGTTTTTGTCATTAATTCCAAAATATGTTTTGTCAAAAATACCAAAACATATAACACATGAATAAAGGAGTCAAAACTAAGTTTGTCTAGGAAATTAAAGCATGCATGTATATAGAACAAATCTAATATACATTAAACCATGTAAACTTGTTTTGATCTATCTATTCATGAAAACCAAGATCGGTTAAACCTAAAACCGAAAAATCGAAAACCAATATTCAAAACATGAAACGTGTGTGTTGTGAACTTGAGCATATCATACTATTCTAATCTTTACAATTAGGATCTAAACACAAACTAAACTAGGGATACCTAAGTCTTCTTGTAGAGCGCCGTCTCCAAGTTGACTCGGTCCAAACCGTGATTTACCAAGCTTGACTCCAATGAGTGCTAGATGTCATCTTTGATGCTTAGGCTCTTGAATCACCTTGTGAAAGATGTGTGGAAGCTTTCACCAACTAATATCTTGTTAAATATCTGAAACTTAAACATCACAAGATTATTAGCACACATAACTACATGAGTTAATCATCATCAAAACTAGAGTCGAAGACCTTTGGGCCAACAGAATTATTTCTAAACCTCAGGATTTGAGTAGATCTTTGTCAATTTGCTTGAGGTAAAAAATCTTATCTTTAAATCTCTGGATTTTATTGGATAAACAGTCTATTTTTGCTTTTTTTTCATTAATTCCTGCACACCATTAGACATTAAAATAAATTAAATAACAGAATTTTATTACAAAATACATGAGAAAATGTAACACTAAATATGCAATGCATGTGTACAAGCATACCCTCACACCTATGTTTTACTGTCCTCGAGTAAAACAAATAAAAAGAAAATAGAGCTAATCTGATCTAACTCACTTTCGTAAGAATCACAGTTGGACATAGTGCAACAAGCCGTTAAATCTCTAGGTTACCTCTAGAGGACGAGTTTTATCTCATGAAGATTTTCAGTAAATTACACCCACACAATTCATAAAGAAAGAAAAACAAAGTGTTAGTATTTTGAAAATATTTTGAAAGAGAGAATTTTTGAAGAATTTTGCAAAACTCATGGAGTGGAAGGTCATTGGGCCAACAATCTCCCCCTTTTTGATGATGACAAAACTCATGGAGTTATATATGCATGGATTAAAGATAAGCTTCAAGGAAGCTCCCCCTTAACTCATGCATAACAAATGAATAAATAAATATGCAATGAAAGCTTATGATTCTAAACAAGAGACATACATATTTTTCATATCTTATTGTTTATTTGCTTATGCATGAACTCAATATATGCAAAAACATAAAGAAGCATATATAAACTCTAGATACCAATTACAACAATTACAAAGCAAGCTTTGGATATCAATTAAACTTAATAAACAATTAAACTTAATATTCTTGATATTAAAACATAATATATGCATATAAAACATAAATATGCATATAAAACTCAAATACTTCTCCCCCTTTTTGTCAATCATCAACAAAGGGTAAACAATCAAAACCATAGATAAAATGAGGGGTAAAAATCTTTCTCCCCCTTTTTGTCAATCAAAACAATGCAAACAATGTTCTCCCCCTTTTTGTCTAAAACAAAAAAACAAAATCAATAAGGGGTGACTACAAACATGATATCAATTAAAAATATGTCAATGAAGCATCTTGATACCAATAAACAAGAATCAATATATGTTATATGCTATATACATTCATGAAGAGGAAGACGCTAAGTTAGCTTCCCTACACATATGCATTACATGAAGAAGGGATGACAAGCCCCAATTCACATAACACATATTATGTAATGCATAAGAGGAGATGTGAAGCTCCCCCTACACACGTATATCATATAAAGAAGAGTTGTCAAGCTCCTCAATTTATAATATACTCAACATGAATCTATATATAAGAGAGATGTTAAGCTCTCCTTGCATATAGGAAATACAAATCAAAACTTTGAATATTTTCTTTAAACAAAATTTTGAAAATACCAATTGTAATTAAACATAACAAATTACCAATTGTAAAACAACATAACAAATTTTGAATTTCTTAAATATGATACCAATTGTAAATATTTTACCAATTGAAAAGATTTTACATAGAAACATTGATACCAATTGTAAGAATTGTTCATTTTAAAAACATATAAACAACTTTTAATCATAAAGTGTGAGAGTACAAATACCAATTGAAATACAAAATCATATTTTCTCCCCCTTTATGAAATACAAACTAAAGTCATGCATAGTCTTGATAACAATTTAAAAGTAATCAATTTAAACAAAATTGAAACTCAAGCACTAGCATAAACACAAACATATATATGTATGAAAAATAGATACCAATAGAAATTGATATACTTGGAATTTAAAGCATACATACATACAAAACATATATGAGTATACAAGAAGATCAAAATGATACCAATTGAAAGAGTTCAATGATACCAATTGACATAACAATAAGTTCAAGTGTATACATCATATTATCTACCACCCAATCATAATTCAAGTTTTAAAGATTTTCAATTTAGGGCATACATGAACATGATCTCCCATCCTACCGCCCTTGGAAGGTAGGGGTTTTCAAAGATAGATTTGAAAATGTAGTTTTGTTTGAAAATCACTACCAAAATGAAGAACACCGCAACTAGTTAAATGGTAAACTTGTTAACTAGCACGAAATCCTTCAAGCAAGGAATAAAACAAATTGAAATTCACATGATAATCATCACTCTAACCAATAAAGCATAACTCATGAGAAACAAAACATGAGCAATAGATATGAGTGTACAAATAATATGTGAAGATCATAATCATGAAAGATATTTCATTAAGCTCAATTATTCCTTAAAACATAATTCCATCAAAAACATGAAAAATCATATAAAACTACTTATTTAATCTTCAAGGCATATGTATGTCTAATACAAGCTAGAATATACATACATATCCAAAACTCAACGAGTCCACTAAATGTATATTCATGAAGGCACGTGGCTCAAAAGATGTATATGTATAAGATTAGTTTGAACTAGATAGACATATACATGAAGTTAAACATAAATACATGAAACATGAAAACTAAATTTTCATCACAACAAATTTCATTTCAAGGTATATGTATGAATTGTCAACATGAAGTATACATACATATCCCTAAACACAATTGAGTCCAAATATAGATTTGCATGAAAGGCAAATGACTCAAGGGGTATACATGTATATCTTAAAGTTTGGCAATACAAACATATACATGAAGTGAATACACAATCATAAAACACATTCAAAAATGAGAATACAAGTATAAGATGTATGAATCATCAAAACTAGACATACTAGCACATCTAATGGGTTCAAATAAGCATTCAAGCTCAACATATATAGATTTATTTGTGGCCCACTATATGCACAAGTATATACCTAGTCTTAATGAAAACTAACACTTAAACAAATATTCAAGACATGAAGCATCAAAACACAATATAAAAATCATCACGATAAAACTAAAACATGATTACTATGTAAATTCACATGTATTAGATTCATGATGTACATTATAGCTTAAACAAAAGTGAGAACACTAATTATGGGATCATATAAGCATGTGTGTCTCAAACACTATACATGTATGTCAAGGATCTAATAAACATGGAATGAACATACTAATCCATAGACATCAAAAACATGCCACAAACAAAGAATATTAAAAGCATGTAATAAATAATACGGAGTTAGGAATTGTTACCAAAACCTAGAAGGCAACTCTCCTTATCTCCAAAACTTGGTGGTCATCTCCACCAAAACTTCCCTTGAAAGTGATGCATCCAATTGATTTCCTTTAAGTACGGAACGCATCCACTCCAAGGTGTCATCACTCTCACGTCATGTGAGAGCCCACACCTACATTAAACAAAGGAGGGGTGGTCTTTGGTACCCATCTCTTATTGGGTCCATGGGGGTTAGTACCTTCTCTAACCCAAACAAACTTCTTGGCTAAATTTTCAACATGTAAGCGATCATAGCAAAATTTAGCAAGATGGCCTTTTCGGCCACAATGTGTACATGTGTACACATGAGCATACTTGTGTTGATGGTGTCCGTGTGAAGCATGTGTATGCCGTGATGGGTGTGCATGCATAAAGGATGGAACTTGTTTCTTTTGAACCAAGGTTTCCAACCGTGAGTGGTTCATGGCACATTGGCTCATAGTGGAGCCCAAACAATCTACTCTCTTCTTTAACATATAAATATCATCAATAATTTTAGAAGAAGAGGTACATGCATTAGGTAGACTAGATGAAGAAGCTACACTAGCATGGCAAACATGTGCATCAATTTTATTTTACAAAACAATATTCTTATCTAAACAAACATTCAACTCATTTGAAGTAGAAATGATTTTGTTTCAAAGTAACATTCTCTTTTAAAACAAAATCAACTTTATAAGACAAATTTTCATTTTTCTTCAAAAGAGTTTCACAATCATTTTTAGACTTTAAAAATTTATTTTCTTTTAAAGCAAGTTCCAATTGAGATCTCAATGAATCCCTTTCATTATAGACCTCAACCTTTTCTTGTAAAATACAATCAAGTCTAGAATGCAAACACTTATTTTCTTTTTCAATTTTAGACTTTTCTTTTTCAAAATCTTATATTTTTCAATTAGTTTTTCACAAACAATAGATAGTTCTTCATTCAAAGCATGGGGATCAACAATATCATCACATGAAGAACTAGCATCATAATCACTATCTAGGTGGGATTCCGAATGTACCTCAAGGGAGTCATTCCCTTGGACCATGAAGCATTGAGAATCGGATTCTCCACTAGATTCCTCTTCTTGGATCGGCAATTGAAGCTTGGAGGTGGTGGTGGTTGTCAATTTGTTCCACACTGCAAAGGCGGAATCAAAGTTAGAAACACATAAAAGATAATCTTTAGGAAGTGTGCTTCTAATAGCCTCTAGGGCTTGTGCATTGGCCCCTATATGATTACCATCACCAAGATAACATCTCTTGGTGGCGGCAAGGAAGACATGCAAACCTAGGGTCTTTAGGTACATGGACATCCTATACTTCCAAACATCAATGTTGGAAGGGTCAAAGCTAGGAGGGGTCATGAAGTCCATGGTAAACTATATATGAATGTGCAAACAAACAAATGCAAATGAGATTAGCAAGCAAATGGATCACTCCTAGGATGTTAAGCCTAAGTATCAGGAGCACTAGCTCTGATACCAATTGTAAAACACCTAGAGGGGGGGTGAATAGGTGTAAGTGCTAATCTAATAAACTAAATGCAAACTAAGTACGCTAAATGCGGAAGCTAATGCAAATTATGCACAAACTAATACAATACAACAAGTGTAGCCGAATTCCCCTTGCGAGGCTCTGGACTAACTCCCCTTGATTCCCCTTGAAATGGGTTGAGGTGCTATGTGAAGCTCTTGTTGGATGAGTATAAGTTAGGCACACACACACAAGCAATCCAAGCAATATGAAATACACACAATCAAGCCAAGCATATAAGAATGAATAGCAATATGAATAAATGCAAGGCAATATGAAATATGCACAACACAAGCAAATATGATATGATATGAATATGATGCTTTGCACAAATATAAGAGAGAGAGTTAGAGAGACAATGGATCAATACGCAAACACCAAGATTTGTTTCGAGGTTCGAGCACCTTGCTCTACATCCCCGCCTACACCACCGTGTAGGATTTTCACTATCTCAACTCCCACCGAGGGAACCTCTACCAAAGAGGATTTCTTACAACTCTAGGAGTACCAAACTCCTCTCTCAAACAACCACCTCACAACCGAGGGGTAAGGCCCGTAGCCAATACAACAACCAACACCTCTACCGAAGAGGCTCACAACCAATCTCAATCACCTCACACTTGAGGGATACAATCCAATCACCCGATCACCTCTACCTAAGAGGGATACAACAAGAATAAGGGTGTACAACTTAGAGGTTACAAACAACAACCTCAAAACTCTCTCTTTCTTTCTTTTTTTCACAAAACAAAGATCCTAATAGTTTAGGATAGTATGATATAGCTCAAGTGTGGAATCAAAGTGTTTTTGGAAACAAGCAACAAAGAAAAACTACTTGGGAAATCTCTTGTATATGATAGAAAATGAAATACCAAATCAAAATCCCAAAACCTAGTTTTCTTTGATTTTCCAAAAACCCAAAACAAATAAAGATGAGAAATTTTTAAAGCCCAAAAACTCTTTTTAAAACTCTTTTAAACACTTCAGAAAACTGAAAATTTTTCTCTTAGAAAACTTGGCCAAAATCCCCAAAGAGATGGGGTTTATATAGCCCCTATACAAAACTAGCCGTTAGGCTGAGCTGGCAGTCTGACAGACTGCCGGTCGACCGGTCCGGTTGATTGAGATTGAAATAGAGTTCAGATTGTCTTAGTCTCAATGCGAATCCGCTGTAGCAAGGGCTCGAGCGGGTCGTGATCCTCAGGGAAGGATGCGATGCAAGCTTTTGCGGCAGATTCCTCGTATGCTTTGAGTAAACACAGAAAAGATTAGATTTGAAGAGAATATGGATTAAGAAGCATGGTTTTACTGATCTACTACCACAACCCACTATGCAAGTCTTGGATGTTGAATTTCATCTTGAGATAAATGTGATTTACCCTAGGTTATTAAGAGTGATTCAAGTAAGAAAATACGATACTAGATTATAACTAAGTTCCATTATTAAAAACTAAACAAGTTTCATCCTAACATCTAAGTACAGCTTAAGAAAAGATTAATCTTAACTTTAGGCCGTCCTAGTTCTTAAGCATGAAGTCATGATGAGTCCTTTAATTGTGCAACCTAGATTAATAGATCTAGTTATCAGTTTTATCTTCAAGAAAAACAATTATTAAACCTAGGGTTTTCTGATGGATGGTCATCAATCGATTCAAATCCTACTTGCCCTAGGGTTGCTTAAGTGATCAGCAAACCATACAAAGAATTAGTTGGACATCATTTTTTTTTCTTTTTCAAATTATTTATTTTTTTTATTCTTTTTTTTATTTTTAATTAGAAGAAAAGAAGAAGAAAGAAAACACGAGATCACAGATGAAAACCGAAGCGAATAAACACAGAGAAAATAAAATAAAATAGCAAGAATTAAATGTGCAAAAGAAAGTAACCTTTATTGCAGATGAGATCTCCAATTACAAAGCTCCTTCTTCTTCCACAACGAGCATGAAAATAAAAATTACAACTTTGAATAAAAGTGGCTAAAGAAAACCCTAATCGTCTCTGCATCCCATCCCTGTTGCGACTGCACGGATATTTATAGTGCAGAAGGTCGAGGAGTCCCTGATAAACCTGTCCACAAAATTTGGGATCTGGATGAGATCAAAGTGCCGCGGATTTGCGGCGGTTCCGCGGCACTTTTGTGGCTTCTGGCCACGCGCTTTGGCGCGTGGCCTCTCCTGGTCCGTCCATGTGGGCTTTTGCTTCTGGAAGTGTGATCCTGGCTCTCCATCTTGGGATTTCGAGATAACTTAGTAATCAAATTACCTTGATTTCAAATATCCCAAATCTTCTATCCACGAATTTTGGGCTTTTATCCTCATCCTGCAAGTGTTTAGGGTTGGGTAGAAGTCTTTCCTTCCCTCATCTTTGATATTTGCAACTTTTAGCCCTTGTATTTGCATTTTGACTCTTTGTATTTGCGCTTTTTCACCTGGGCTTCAAACATGGGCTTGGATCTGGGCTTTTGGCTCTTTTAGCTTTATTCTTTATTAAATTGATAATTTGAGGCCTGCACATATTAAATAAAGAAATATTAATAATTGTGCATTATAATATGAATAAATGTGCAAATGCGATGGTATATATGATGTCAATTATGCATTTTTCACTACCTATCACACCCCCACACTTATCTTTTTGCTCGTCCTCGAGTAAAAATCAAAAAGAAAGAGAAAAATCTAACCTAGCTAACTCACTTTCGTAGGAATCACGGTTGCACTTAGCATGTGCAACAAGCCGTTAAACCCCTAGGTTACCCTAGAGGACGAGTGTTGTCTCGTGAGGGTTTTCAGCGGATTGCACCCACAAAATCCATAAAAAGGAAAATATTTGAATTATTATTGAAGAGACTAAGTAGTCTATAAGTTTTAGGATCCTCATTTTTATTCATTCTTTAAACCTAGTCTTTATAAAATCAATTGTTATTCATTTTAGGTAAGGATTAAAATTGAATTTCTAATATAGTCTTTTTCGTTACCAAAAGTCATACGCACCCTTGTGAATCTAGGAATTCCTTAACTTGGACTCTCATGCCTCTTTATTATTTTTATAACATCATCTAATTTTCTTTCGTGTAAGTATCAAGGCTTCTTGAGGCCCTCATACCTAACTAATTGACTATTAGATGTGTTAATATATTTATTTTTTTTTTTTGGCATGTATAACTCATCTAATTTTCTTTCGTATAAGTATCAAGGCTTCTTGAGGCCCTCATACCTAACTAATTGATTATTAGATATGTTAATACATATATTATTATTCTTAGTCTTCTTAGGCTTTCTAATCCACCCATGTAACGAACTTAAAGTCGATGACTCCCAAACCGGTTGGCTTTAGGGCACCAAGTGAGAAAACACCCCGCGGACTCAAATTCGAGTGAACTAGGCCCCAAACTAAGGACTTTATTTTATTTACTCACCTTTAGGCATGAATACTTATGCTTCTTGAGGCACATGTATCAGCTTAATTGGTGATTTTTTTTTTCTTCTTTTTTTTTTTATGAGGCACAAGGTCTTTGTCTTAGAATCCTAGATATGCATTTGGTATGCACATTTCATTAAGGTAAAAATCAAGACTAATTATTTATTCAATTTCTCTCCTATACCTAAAAATTAAACAATTTATTTATTTTGACCAAGTTTTTAGAAATCCTAATCATGATTTTCCTAATCCTTAAAACTAACTTAGATTTCTTTCAAAAATAAGTCAAAATATTTCCTTTTTATAACATTTTTTTATTTTTTTTTAATATTTATTAGCAATTTTTTTTTTAAATGTTAAAAAAAAAATTTTTTTTTTTGTTTTTTTTTTTTAAAATGTTAGAACAAATAAAGAGAAAAATATTTTTTTTTTTTTTTAATCTTTTCTATGTTAGTAAGCCCTCCCCCACACTTATCTCATGCATTGTCCTCAATGTATGAAATGCATGAATGCATGAAGAAAAATGTAAAGAGAGGCAAAGAATAATAGTATACCATAATATGTACAACACATGTATCACTCTCACCTAGAGCTGCTTAGGATTCATCCCTCTAGCTCGTTTCCCATCATTCCAATGGGTTCTCTTTATAAGGCACAATGGGGAGACCAACATTTTTGTTTTAACTTTCTCTCCCCCCAGTTTCATCTTCTTTAGGTTCTTCCTCATCATATGTCCACCTCCATTATTCAAAAATTCATCACACCTTTCAGTTGGAACTTCCTTGCCGAGAAATTCTAGCTCAGTTCCGTACATCTCCTCAAAACTTAAATCACACTTTTTTCTGGAAGTGAATAATTAACCAACATCTCCTTAATCGGTGTATCTAAACATAGGAGTTCTTCTTCAAAGAGACTTTCAAAAGTTAAGTCAATCGGAGTTTCTTGAACTATATTCTCATGCGATATTTCAGTGCTTGGCTCTTTGAAGATACTTAGATCAAATCTTCGTTTTTTAAATGGAACTTTAAAATTATAATCCTCAACATGTGTCATCTTATCACTAAAATCGCACTTATCCTCAAATAACTTGTCAAGAAATAGAGACTCATTTTCACTTTCTTTTTCACAAATGTTCTCGATGAAGTTCACCTCAAATGTTTGGTCTTTAATCTTACGAGATTGGTTTTCCAGGTTGAAGACATTGACCTCTTTAGTCATGTTTCCAAAAGTCAACCTCATGGATCCATTCCTACAATTTATGATCGCATTGGCAGTTGCAAGGAACGGACGCCCTAGGATAACGGGAGTTTGAGACCGAAGAGTGGATACAGGTTCGGTCTCCAGAACAACAAAATCTACTGGGTAGATAAACTCCCCAACTTGGACGAGCACATCGGTAATTTCTCCTTTGGGAATTTTTATGGATCGGTCAGCCAATTGGATTGTAACCTTAGTCGGACTAAGTTCGCCCAACCCAAGTTGTTGGTAAACTGAGAAGGGGAGTAAGTTGATACTTGCTCCCAAATCAAGAAGTGCATGCTTAATTGCAGTTTGACCTATTGTGCAAGAGATGGTGGGGCAACCAGGGTCCTTATACTTGACAGGGATCTGGTTAGACAATAGCTCACTAATGTTAGTGGCTAGAAAAACCTTCTTGGGCACATTAGTCTTTCTCTTCTTTGTGCACATGTCCTTAATAAACTTGGCATACTTAGGGACTTGTTGAATTGCATCAAGAAGAGGTATATTGATCTTGACTTGATTAAAAATCTCTCGTACCTTATCCATTTGTGCACATTGCTTATCTTTAAGCCTATTTGGGTAGGGTGCGATGGGCTTGTGCATATCTTCGGCTGACTTGTCTTTTTTCGTGTTGTTGGCATTAAGTTGGGATGGAGTGGGATCAGGCAAGCTGAATGCTTGTTTAGAACTTGATGGTGTTGATACTTGGTTATCAACTTGTTTTCCCGACTGCAATGTATGAATCGCATTGCACTGACTCATATGATTCTCTTCAGCCAAGTGAGCTTGACTAGAGTTCCTAGGGTTTGGGAATGGTTGACTAGGTAGAGTACCCTTTTGCCTTTCTTGCTGATTCATTTGCATCTCTATCCTAGTCAAGACTTGAGCCAGCGTGTCATTGCTTTTAACGATAGTGTCCACCTTTCTTTCTAGATTGGAGAGCCTTGTTTCCATTTGTGAATATTGGAAAGAGGGTGGAGGATTTTGATAGGGCGGATTTTGGAAATTGTTGGAGAATTTGGGCCTAGTTTGATCATTGTTACTTTGGCCCCATGACAAATTGGGATGGTTTCTCCAACCGGGATTGTAGGTGGGCGAATATGGATTGTTGGCGGGCAGATTGTTGGCGGGCAGATTGTTGGCGGGCCTTGTGAAGGCCGCACTCATATGTTCGGGCAGACTTTGGTGCGCGATGAAGACAGGACATTCCTCGAACACATGGTTCCTATCTTGACAATAAGTACAGCCCGCCAAAGATGTTGGGCTGACTTGGTTCACAGAGACTGGCTCCTTAGTTTCAAGAGCCTCTAGTCTACGCATAACAGCAGCTAACTTAGCATCTTGTGCTATGTTGGCCTCAATGGAATGAATACCTCCTTTTGAAGAAGTGGGGTCATTAGTCCTAGATTTCTCAGGAGTAGGGTCCCACTGGATGGCTTTTTCAGCTAAGTCCTCAAACAATGACCATCCTTCATTTTCATTCTTTTCCAGAAATCCTCCTTGACACATGGATTCTAACAATGTCTTAGTAGAATAATCTAATCCATCATATATGACTTGGCAAAGTCGCCATTTCTCTACCCCATGATGGGGACATTGGGCAAGGAGGTCCTTAAACCGCTCGAAGTATTTCCAAAAAGGCTCATTGGCTGTTTGCTTAAACTGTAGGATATTCTTCCTAATCAGTGCAGTCTTGTGAACGGGATAAAATTTCTTCAAGAAGGCCTTGACGAAACTGTCCCAAGTGTCTATAGAACCAACCTCTAGACTGTAGAGCCATTTCTTTGCTAAATCTTTCAACGCAAAGGGGACAAACCTAAGCTTAATGGCATCTTTTCCCAACTTAGGCATATTTATCATTAAACATACTTCCTCAAATTCCCTTATGAAGAAGTATGCATCCTCTGATTCAAGTCCATGAAACTTAGGAAGGGTGCTGATATATTGTGGCTTAAGCTCAAATGGGTCAACACCTTCATTACTCAGCTTGATGCAAGAAGGAATAGAGGTTCTAAGGGGATAGAACCTATCTTGGAGAGATGGCGGTTGAGCCATGAGAGAGTCGGGCTTGAGCTCGGGTGGTGAACTAGTTCTAGTTAGCCTGGATGTAAGTGGGTCTTTCGACCAAGCGGGCATGCACAGTTAGCAACCAAAGTTCACCCAATCAACCAAAAAGAAAAAGAAAAACAAACAAAAATCCTATTCTAGGGTTATCCTTGACCTAGACGACTCCTAACTTTAGACTGTCCTTAGGAGGTCTATTGTCGACGTCAACCACGAGCTAATCGGCCAGTTCAGGGCAAGACCGGTGGGAGGTTTTCCGTCAGAGACGTTCCTTAATTAAATAACCACCGTTCTTCGGGCTTTCGGCCCTCAATCCCTTCGCTAGACACCGATTTGGCAAGGGTTAATTTCGAACAACTTTCCTTCTTCGGTCAATCTCCTATTGAGTCCGAGTTACCTTAGGGCCAACGTCTAGTCAAGTTTTAATTAGGGTTAGGGTTGTGAGTGTGACTGGTATGATTTGTGGGCCAAGGAAGGGTGATGAAATCCCCACCTTATCTTTGTTATGGGTTATGCCCTTAAGATGGATTAGTGTACGTGTAAAGCGGTAGAAAAGTAATCACTCAAGAAAGCGGTAAACAACCAAGAGTGCTTCCTAATCTATATGCTTATGCAAACGTACCTTGTCGCCAGCACTCTTCAACAGAATTAAAGAATAAAAATAGACACGTGCCCTAAAATGCAAGAGTCTAAAAATATTTTTTTTTTTATTCAACAAATAGGTTAATGTTAATTATTAGCAGTTGCAGAGTGATCACAGAGAAGTAATAATACAGCAGAAAATAGAATTTTGCACTGCAGAGCAACCTGCAGAAAAATCTATCAGTAGTCAACTACAACGGCCGCGGACCCGCGGCTTTTGCCGTGGAAACGCGGCAAAGTTGTAGGTCCAGATGCTCTGCCTTCGAGGGCAGAGGCACTGGATTGCAATATGTGTCTTCTGCTGTTCTGTTTCTGCTTCCTATTCTCTGTACCTGCAACAGAAAAGAAAGAATGATTAGAACGAGGAAATCTCGCCGTTCCTTCCCCGGCAACGGCGCCAAAATTTGATTGAGATTGAAATAGAGTTCAGATTGTCTTAGTCTCAATGCGAATCCGCTGTAGCAAGGGCTCGAGCGGGTCGTGATCCTCAGGGAAGGATGCGATGCAAGCTTTTGCGGCAGATTCCTCGTATGCTTTGAGTAAACACAGAAAAGATTAGATTTGAAGAGAATATGGATTAAGAAGCATGGTTTTACTGATCTACTACCACAACCCACTATGCAAGTCTTGGATGTTGAATTTCATCTTGAGATAAATGTGATTTACCCTAGGTTATTAAGAGTGATTCAAGTAAGA
This sequence comes from Agave tequilana, assembly GCA_038442645.1. Taxonomy (NCBI): domain Eukaryota; kingdom Viridiplantae; phylum Streptophyta; class Magnoliopsida; order Asparagales; family Asparagaceae; genus Agave; species Agave tequilana. The sequence goes on from JAVJIF010009586.1 coordinate 58,939, forward strand.
AAATACGATACTAGATTATAACTAAGTTCCATTATTAAAAACTAAACAAGTTTCATCCTAACATCTAAGTACAGCTTAAGAAAAGATTAATCTTAACTTTAGGCCGTCCTAGTTCTTAAGCATGAAGTCATGATGAGTCCTTTAATTGTGCAACCTAGATTAATAGATCTAGTTATCAGTTTTATCTTCAAGAAAAACAATTATTAAACCTAGGGTTTCTGATGGATGGTCATCAATCGATTCAAATCCTACTTGCCCTAGGGTTGCTTAAGTGATCAGCAAACCATACAAAGAATTAGTTGGACATCATTTTTTTTTCTTTTTCAAATTATTTATTTTTTTTTATTCTTTTTTTTATTTTAATTAGAAGAAAAGAAGAAGAAAGAAAACACGAGATCACAGATGAAAATCGAAGCGAATAAACACAGAGAAAATAAAATAAAATAGCAAGAATTAAATGTGCAAAAGAAAGTAACCTTTATTGCAGATGAGATCTCCAATTACAAAGCTCCTTCTTCTTCCACAACGAGCATGAAAATAAAAATTACAACTTTGAATAAAAGTGGCTAAAGAAAACCCTAATCGTCTCTGCATCCCATCCCTGTTGCGACTGCACGGATATTTATAGTGCAGAAGGTCGAGGAGTCCCTGATAAACCTGCCCACAAAATTTGGGATCTGGATGAGATCAAAGTGCCGCGGATTTGCGGCGGTTCCGCGGCACTTTTGTGGCTTCTGGCCACGCGCATTGGCGCGTGGCCTCTCCTGGTCCGTCCATGTGGGCTTTTGCTTCTGGAAGTGTGATCCTGGCTCTCCATCTTGGGATTTCGAGATAACTTAGTAATCAAGTTACCTTGATTTCAAATATCCCAAATCTTCTATCCACGAATTTTGGGCTTTTATCCTCATCCTGCAAGTGTTTAGGGTTGGGTAGAAGTCTATCCTTCCCTCATCTTTGATATTTGCAACTTTTAGCCCTTGTATTTGCATTTTGACTCTTTGTATTTGCGCTTTTTCACCTGGGCTTCAAACATGGGCTTGGATCTGGGCTTTTGGGCTCTTTTAGCTTTATTCTTTATTAAATTGATAATTTGAGGCCTGCACATATTAAATAAAGAAATATTAATAATTGTGCATTATAATATGAATAAATGTGCAAATGCGATGGTATATATGATGTCAATTATGCATTTTTCACTACCTATCACCGGTCGACCGCCAACGGTAAAAAATGTGACCGTTGGGCAATAGCGGTCGACCGGCCCGGTCGACCGAAACATCCTGAGAGCAGAACTCTCATCTCGGTCGACCGGCCCGGTCGACCGTCCCAGAGACTCCAAAACGTGCACAGACTTGTGCACGTCGGTCGACCGTCCCGGTCGACCGGCCTATGGTGCGGTCGACCGGTCCGGTCGACCGACTTGGCCTGTCAGCCAGTCCTCAGTTCTGCACAGATACGGGATTTGAAAATAGGTCTTTTCACTCAATAAAAATCCCATAAATTCACAGTAAATCTAAAAAATAGTTTTAATCACAATAAAAACTGTTTTTCTAAAAATATGTTTTTCTAAAACTTGTTTTATCATTTTACTTTGATAACCAAACTTGTGATAAAAATTTCAAGACATATATCAATCATATCAATTCATTTTTGTGTCTTGCCAATTTTATCAAAAACAAAACTTGTATTTTATCAAACTAGAATTTTCCAAAACATGAATAGGATAGTCAAAATAAGTTTGTCTAGCAAGTTTAAAGCATGTATGTATATCTAGAACATATCTAATATACATAGGTATAAGGTAAACTTGTTTTGATCTATTATTCATGAAAACCAAAAACCAAATCATGAAACGTGTGTGATTTGTGCACTTGAGCATATCAACTAAACTAAGCTTTACAAATGGATCTAAAACTCTATCTAAACTAGGATACCTAAGTCTTCTTGACGATCTTCATCTTCAAGTAGACTTGCTCCAAAACTCCGTGATTCTCCAAGTGCAAAGGTATGATCTTTAAGCTTTGGCACCGGAATCACCATGATAAGCTTCTAATCATCTTGTTGAAGCTAATCACCAACTAATATCCTGTTAATGATCTGAAACTTAGAAACACAAGAATATTAGTAAACATAACTACGTGAGTGTTGATCATCATCAAAACTAGAGTGGAAGGTCATTGGGCCAACAGGAACCTCCACTGAGGAGGATTTGTTACAACACTAGGAGTACCGAACTCCTCTCTCAAACACCGCCTCACAACCGAGGGGTAGGCCCGTAGCCAAACAACAACCAACACCTCTACCGAAGAAGGTTTACAAACCAAACTCCACCTCTCACTAGAGGGAGCAAACACAATCCTCAACCTCTACCAAAGAGGGAGCAAACCAATCACCCGATCAACCTCTACCAAAGAGGGATACAAACAAAAGCAAGGGTGTTTACAACAAGTGGTTCCAAAGACCACAAACTATCTCTTTTCCACAAAACAAAGATCCTATAGAATAGGATAGAAGATATAGCTCAAGTGTGGAAAACTAGGTGTTTGGAAAATAAAAACTCAAAGAAAAATACTTGGAAAAACTCTTGTAAAAGATAGAAAATGAAAACCAAGACAAATCTCCCAAAATACTCTTTTCTTTGATTTTTTCCAAAAACCTAAAACAAAATAAAGATAGATCTTTTTGGCACTTAAACTCTTTTGAAAACTTATTTAAAACACTTGAATATCAGAGAAATTTTGGCTCTTAAAATCTTAGTTAAACCCCCCAAGAAATGGGGTATATATAGGCCAAAACAGAAACTAGCCGTTAGGCTGATCTGGCAGCCTGACAGGCCTAGCGGTCGGCCGGCCGGCCGACCGCCAACGGTCAGAAATGTGACCGTTGGGGCAACCCGGTCGACCGTCCGGTCGACCGCCCAGATACAGAGAGCAAAGCTCTCTGGTCCGGTCGGCCGCCCGGCCGACCGTCCCTGTGACTGCCAAATGTTCACAAGCCTGTGCACGTCGGTCGACCGCAAGGGTCGACCGGCCTTTGGTACGGTCGACCCGTGCGGTCGGCCGACCTGGCCTGTCAGCCACAAATCTGGGACAGAAACACATGTTAAAAATATTTCTAAAAATTCTTTTATCTCTTGTAAAAATACCCAAAAATAGTTTTAATATTTTGCATTGATATATAAACATATGATAAAAATTTCAACTCAAATATCAAGCAAGTTAGACTATTTTTGTGTTTAAACATTTTTACCAAAAACCAAAACATGTATTTTATCAAACTTTGATTTTTCAATACATGAATAGGATTGTCAAAATAAGTTTGTATAAGAAGTTTAAGCATGCATGTATAACTAGAATACATCTATTATACATATAAACCATGTAAACTTGTTTTGATCAACTATTCATGAAAACAAATATCGGTTAAACTAAAAACCGAAAAACCATAAAACGTGTGTGTTGTGCACTTGAGCATATCAACTATACTAAGCTTTACAAATGGATCTAAAACACACTAAACTCTAGAATACCTAAGTCTTCTTGATGATCTTCATCTTCAAGTCGACTCGGTCCAAACTCCGTGATCCAATCGAGCATGGCTATGTATGATCTTGATGCTTGAGCCCTGGAATCACCATATGAAAGCTTCCAAACTCCTCTTTTTGAAGCAATCACCAACTAATATCTTGATCAATGATCTGTAACTAAAATCACAAGATAATTAGTAAACATAACTACATGAGTTAATCATCATCAAAACTAGAGAGGAAGGCCTCCGGGCCAACAATCTCTCCCTTTTTGATGATGACAAAACTCATGGAGTTATATATGCATGGATTAAAGTCAAGCTTCAAGGAAGCTCCCCCTTAACTCATGCATAAATAAATAAACATAATGACTATGCAATAAAGGCTCTTAAACATGAATGAGGTTCTAGATACCAATGAAATGTTCAAAAACAAAATATGCTCTAGATACCAATTAAAATTAAACTAAATTAAACTTAATATATGCAAAACATAAACATGCATATATAAAACACAATCAAACTCAAAATCTTTCTCCCCCTTTTTGTCAATCATCAACAAAGGGTAAAAACCAAAACAAAACAAAATCTTTCCCCCTTTTTAATACAAAGAAACAATCATCAATAAGGGGTAAAATCAAAACCAAATCAATAACTTTTTCTCCCCCTTTTTGTTCGAAACAACGAATCAATAAAGGGTTAATAAAAAATATGTTCTCCCCCTTTTTGTCTAAAACAAAAACAAAAACCAAATAGGGGTGACAATCAATTAAGGTACCAATTGAAAATATGTCAAAGTAGCATTTTGATACCAATTGAAAGTAAACACAGATCAATCAATAAATGATATATGCGATATACATTCATGAAGAGGAAGAAGTGAAGCTTCCCTACATAGATACATTACATGAAGGAGGGATGACAAGCCCTAATTCACATAACATAGACTATGTAATGCATAAGAGGAGATGTGAAGCCCCCCTACACACGTGTACCACATAAAGAAGAGATTGTCAAGCTCTTCAATACAAGATACACTCATCATGAATCTATATGTGGAAGAGATGTTAAGCTCTCCTTGCATATAGGCAATACAAATCAAAACTATTGTATTTATCTTTTTAAAAAAAATAAAATTTTGATATACCAATTTTTAAAACATTCAAATAAACATCAAATAAAAATCTTGATATCAAAAGAGAGTATTTTTCTTTTTAAGTATATGATATCAATTTAAAATTTTTATTTTCTATCATAAAGCAAGGGAGTAGAAATACAAATACCAATTGAAATATGAAAATCGAATTTTCTCCCCCTTTATGAAATACTAACAAAACATATGCATAAGCTTGTAATAAGATACCAATTGAAAAGCAATTGAAAACTAATCAATTGAAACAAAATTGAAGCTCAAGCTTAGCATAAACACAAACATATATATGTATGGAAAATAGATACCAATTGAAATTGATATTCTTGGAATTGAAAGTATTCATACATACAAACATATATGAGTATACAAGAAAGGTCAAAATTGATACCAATTGAAAGAGTCCAATGATACCAATTGAAACAACAATAATGATCAAGTGTATACATCATATAACTACCACCCAACCATGTTCAAGTTTAAAATGATTTTCAATATAAAGCATACAAGAGGCATGGTCTCCCATCCAACCGCCCTTGGATGGTAGGGGTTTTCAAAAATAGATTTGAAAATAAGCTTTATTTGAAAAAACTCTACCAAAATGAAGAATACGAACTAGTTAAATGAAAAATTTGTAAACTAGTACGAAATCCTTCAAGCAAGGAATAAAGCAAAAAATATTCTTCATGAAAACATGAAATTCACAAAATAGTCAACATTCATAATCAATTAAGCATAAATATGTCTCATGAAAACAAACACATGAGTAAATAATAAATGTGAGTGTACAAATACAATGTGAAGATCATAATCATGAAATATGGACAATAAGCTCAATATTCCTTGAAACATGAAAACATGAAAATCATCAAAACTTATTTAATCTTCAAGGTATATGTATTTCCTATACAAACTAAAATATACATACATATCCAACCACAACGAGTCCACAAAGATATATGCATGAAGGCACGTGGCTCAAAAGGATGTATATGTATAAACAATAATTTGGATAAAATGGACATATACATGAAGTTAAACATATAAACATAAAACAATAAATTTCCATTAAAACAAGTTTCATTTCAAGGCATATGTATGATTTGTCAACACAAAAAAATATACATACATATCCCTAAACACAATTTGAGTCCATAATAAAGATTTGCATGAAAAGCAAATGACTCAAGAGGTATACATGTATATCTTAAAGTTTGGCAAAATAGACATATACATGAAATGAAAACTCATAATCATAAAACAAAACAAAAATGAGAATACAAGTTTAAAATGCATGGATCATCAAAACTAGACTATACTAGCACATCTAATGGGAACAAATAAGCAATCAAGCACAAGCATATATAAAGATTTATTTGTGGCCCACTATATGTACAAGTATAAATCCTTATCTTAATGAAAACTAACATTTAAGCTTATATTCAAATCATGAAGCATCAAAAACAAGATAAAATCATCATGATAAATCTTAAATATGATTATTATGTAAATTACACATGTTATTAGAGCTATGATTAACATGATAGCTAAACAAAGGCGAGAACACAAAAATATGATCCATCTTAAACATGGGTGTCTCAAAAGGGCTATACATTCATGTCAATGGTCTAATTATCATGGCATTTTCATAATAATCTAAAAACAATAAATCATGCTATCAACACTAATTATGAAAGCATGTAAATAATAGTTTGGAGTAAGAGATTTATACCAAAACCGATGAGGGCATCTCTATAGTCTTTAAAACATGGTGGTCAACTCCACCTAACTTTCCTTGAAAGTGATGCATCCAAATAATTTTCATGAAGCTCGGAACGCATCCACTCCAAGGTATCGCTATTCTCACGTCATGTGAGAGCCCACACCTACATCAAATACAAGAGGGGTGGTCTTTGGTACCCATGTCTTATTGGGTCCATGGGGGTTAGTACCATTCCAAACCCGAACAAATTTATTTGCTAAATTTGAAACATGTATTCTATCAAAGCAAAATTTAGCAAGGTGGCCCTTACGTCCACAATGTGTACAAGTGTACACATGAGCATACATGTGGTGATGGTGTCCGTGAGGAGCATGTGTATGCCGTGGGGGTGTGCATGCATAATAGATGGAACTTGTTTCTTTCGAAACAAAAATTCCAATCGTGTATGGTTCATGGCACATTGGCTCATAGTGGAGCCCAAACAATCTACCTTCTTCTTAAGCATGGATATATCATTATCAATTAAAGAAGAGGTGGCACATGTAATAAGTGATTTAGATGGAACTACCCTAGCATGGCAAACATGAGAATCAATCTTATTTTGCAAAAACTATTTTTTCTTTAAACAAACATTTAAATCATTTGAAATAGAAATTATTTTATTTTTCAAAGCGACATTCTCTTTTAAAACAAAGTCAACTTTTGAAGTTAAATTTTCATTTTTCTTCAAAAGTGTTTCACAATCATTTTTAGATTTTAAAAACTCATTTTCTTTTAGAACAAGGTCTAGTTGAGATCTCAATGAATCCCTTTCATTATAGACCTCAACCTTCTCTTGCAAAACATTGTTAAGTCTAGAATGTAAACTTTTATTTTCTTTTTCAAGGCCTAGACTTTTCTTTTTCAAAATCTTATATTTTTCAATCAATTTTTCACAAACAATAGATAGTTCTTCATTCAAAGCATGGGGATCAACATAATCATCACATGAAGAATTAGCATCAAAACTATCTAGTTGAGATTCTGAATGTACCTCAAGGGAGTCATTCCCTTGGACCATGAAGCATTGAGAATCGGATTCTCCACTAGACTCCTCCGGTTGGATTGGCAATTGAAGCTTGGAGGTGGTGGTTGTCAACATATTCCACACTGCAAATGCGGAATCAAAGTTAGAAGCAAGCATAAGATATTCTTTATTTAATGTGCTTCTAATGGCCTCAAGGGCTTGTGCATTGGCCCCTATATGCTTGCGGTCACCAAGATAATATCTCTTGGTAGCGGCAAGGAAAATGCAATCCTAGGGTTTTTAAGTACATGGACATCCTATACTTCCAAACAACAATGTTGGAAGGGTCAAAACTAGGTGGGGTCATGAAGTCCATGGTAAACTATATGAGTGTGCAAACAAGCAAATGCAAACAATAGATTAGCAAACAAATGGATCTCACTCCTAGGATGTTAAGCCTAAGTATCAGGAGCGTAGGCTCTGATACCAATTGTAAATCACCTAGAGGGGGGTGAATAGGTGATAATGCTAATCTAGAAACTAAATGAGCTAAATGCGGAAGCTTAAAACAAATTTTGCAAACACACTTAGTACAACCAACAAGTGTAGCCGAATTCCTCGTGAAGGGCTCTGGACTAACTCCTCTTGATTCCCCTAGATATGGGTTGAGGTGCTATATGAAGCTCTTGTGGTTAAGTACAAGTGAGGCACACACAAACAACCAAGCATATAAGATGAATAGGCAATATGAGTATATGCAAGGCAACACAAGCAATATGAATGATATGAATGAAGAATGATGCTTTGCACAAATAAAGAGAGAGGGTTGAGAGACAATGGATCAAACGCAAAGACAGGATATGTTTCGAGGTTCGAGCCCCTAGCTCTACATCCCCGCCTTCACCACCGTGAAGGATTTCCATTCCACTATCTCCCACCGAGGCAACCTCCACCGAGGAGGATTTGTTACAGCACTAGGAGTACCGAACTCCTCTTTCAAACACCGCCTCACAACCGAGGGATAGGCCCGTAGCCAAACAACAACCAACACCTCTACCTAAGAGGGTTTACAAACCAAACTCCACCTCTCACTAGAGGGAGCAAACACAATCCTCAACCTCTATCAAAGAGGGAGCAAACCAATCACCCGATCAACCTCTACCAAAGAGGGATACAAACAAAAGTAAGGATGTTTACAACAAGTGGTTCCAAAGACCACAAACTATCTCTTTTTCACAAAACAAAGATCCTATAGAATAGGATAGAAGATATAGCTCAAGTGTGAAAAACTAGGTGTTTGAAAAACAAAAACTCAAAGAAAAATACTTGGGAAAACTCTTGTAAAAGATAGAAAATGAAAACCAAGACAAATCTCCCAAAATACTCTTTTCTTTGATTTTTTCAAAAACCTAAAACAAAATAAAGATAGATCTTTTTGGCACTTAAACTCTTTTGAAAACTTGTTTAAAACACTTGAATATCAGAGAAATTTTGGCTCTTAAAATCTTAGTTAAAACCCCCAAGAAATGGGGTATATATAGGCCAAAACAGAAACTAGCCGTTAGGCTGATCTGGCAGCCTGACAGGCCTAGCGGTCGGCCGGCCGGCCGACCGCCAACGGTCAGAAATGTGACCGTTGGGGCAACCCGGTCGACCGTCCGGCCGACCGCCCAGATACAGAGAGCAGACTCTCTTATCCGGTCGGCCGCCCGGCCGACCGCCCAGATACAGAGAGCAAAGCTCTCTGGTCCGGTCGGCCGCCCGGCCGATCGTCCCTGTAACTGCCAAATGTGCACAAGCCTGTGCACGTCGGTCGACCGCAAGGGTCGACCGACCTGGCCTGTCAGCCACAAATCTGGGACAGAAACACATGTTAAAAATATTTCTAAAAATTCTTTTATCTCTTGTAAAAATACCCAAAAATAGTTTTAACATTTTGCATTGATATATAAACATATGATAAAAATTTCAACTCAAATATCAAGCAAGTTAGACTATTTTTGTGTTTAAACATTTTTACCAAAAACCAAAACATGTATTTTATCAAACTTTGATTTTTCAATACATGAATAGGATAGTCAAAATAAGTTTGTATAAGAAGTTTAAGCATGCATGTATAACTAGAATACATCTATTATACATATAAACCATGTAAACTTGTTTTGATCAACTATTCATGAAAACAAATATCGGTTAAACTAAAAACCGAAAAACCATAAAACGTGTGTGTTGTGCACTTGAGCATATCAACTATACTAAGCTTTACAAATAGATCTAAAACACACTAAACTCTAGAATACCTAAGTCTTCTTGATGATCTTCATCTTCAAGTCGACTCGGTCCAAACTCCGTGATCCAATCGAGCATGGCTATGTATGATCTTGATGCTCGGGCCCTGGAATCACCATGTGAAAGCTTCCAAACTCCTCTTTTGAAGCAATCACCAACTAATTTCTTGATCAATGATCTGTAACTAAAATCACAAGATAATTAGTAAACATAACTACATGAGTTAATCATCATCAAAACTAGAGAGGAAGGCCTCCGGGCCAACAGTTTAAGTTCAAGAGTTGACTTTGATTCAAGAGTTGATTCCAAATCAAATATTTAAAATTCACATTTTTTTTCCATCCATGAAATGTGGCTATCAAAAACTGGTGGTTTAATTTCAAGCTCTATGGGTACAGGAATCAGTGTTGGCTCAGGAAATGGGTCTAAATCGGATAAGGACACTGGAGTCAACATAAATTCAAAAATTGAAACTGAATCACACAGCTGTGGATTGGGTTCACGTTCACAATCAAGTTCAATTTCGTTGAAGTAAAAACTTGCCAATTCGTCAAAGGTTTGGGATTGGTCAAGTTCAAGTTGGTGTAAGAAAATTGAATCTTGGTTAAACTCTCTAAGACACCATGATACTTGGCTCCTATCAATATGGTCAAGGGAATCAGAATGGTCAAAAATTAGGTAGAGAGTTTTCTCATTCATATTGTTAATTGTGTTGACCAAATGACTCATTTGTGCTTTTAACATATTGAAGGAATCATTTTGAGACAGAATATAATCATTTTGGGACTGAATCATGAATTCCATACTATTTTGTAAGTCAGTAGGTGCGTCTTGTTGCTGTAAGACTTGAAAAATAGAGTAAGGAACTTAGGTTTGGAAATTTTAATGGGCTCGTGAGCCTTCTAGATTTTAAATTCGTCGCTCGATCGCTTTTAGAATCTTATTGAAGTCAGTTTTTCTTCCATTGAATAATCTTGATAAGTTGTATACGAAACTGAATGTTGGTAAGGTGGTGGGGAGTTGTATCCCCACTGACTCGATGAAGAGTGAAGATGATTGTTTCAGTCTTATTTATAATATTGGGATTGGGGCATATGTTGATTCTGATAATTCCAATCTGGCATACTTGGTTGGTTAAAATTATGAAATACCGAGTTGGTATTATCCAAAAAAGAGACCGAGGTGTAATATGGATTACTATTAGAATTGAACAAATTGTTGTTATAATTTATTTCAGACAAATTGACAAAAATAAACAAAGAAAAAACAAACAAATCAACAAACAAAAAGAAAAAAAAATCTAACCTATGTTAGGGTATACCTTATACTTAGATGACTCCTAACTGGTTAGACTGTCCACGGGAGGTATATTGCAGTAATCTGACCACAAGTTAATTAGCCAGGTCGGGGCAAGATTAGTGGGAGGTCTCCGTGCAAGAGCAACTGACCTAATTAAGCCAAACCACAAGCCCTCGAGCCCAGCCTTGGACACCGCTTTGACAAGAGTCGAACTTTAACAACTTCCTCTTTAGGTCAATCTTCTATTGAGTCTGAGATGTCCTTAGGGCCAACGTCTACTCAGTTTTAATTAGGTTGGGTTAGTGAGTGATGAGATAGTTTTCGGGCTAAGGAAGAGTAATGACTTCCCCACCATATCTTATTAAGGATATGTGATTAGTCTCTAAAACTGCATATTTCATACCATATCTTCATATTTATTTAATATTAAATTCTGTTAATAATACATCTCTTGTATATTCTAAGTCCATAGTGTGCAATGAAGAAGAAGACCATAAATCACTATTTAATAGGTGATTAAAGACCTATAATATAACCATTGACTTTGGAGAGCAGTTTTGTCAAAACCAGGGGCCCAAAATCAGAAACCAGACCATACAGCCGACAGAGGGACACGCGAGCGGCGCGCAGCAGGCGGCGATGCGCGCGCCACCTAGGTTCGCGTTTTCGCGGCAGTACGGGCGCGGCCACGCCCATACTTTGGGACAGGGTTTGTCCCCTGGCCCTCTTTTCCCCTGGTGCCTATATATACCCCCCTGGAGTTCTTCAGTTTAAGATATACAGAGAGTAGTGTAGTTTTTTTTCATGTTGTAGTTTATGACAGTTTAGTTTAGGTTAGTTCTTCTTCTTCCTTTGTATTTTTCATTTCTTTTAGATCATATAATAGGAGAGGGAGTGGTATATGGTTGGAAAGCAAGAGTTCTTATAATAGAAGGTGACAATCTATGAAAGGTTCTTTCTTTACCTCTCTTTATTTTCTTCTCTCTAACTCCTTTTACGTATTTAGCTAATTTTCTCTCATGGCAACAACTGCTAACCACTAACTTGCTAACTTCTTATTTGATAATTCAATGAATCTAATAGCCTCTACTTGGCCTTGCTCTTGTAAGAGCCACTGATGGCTCATGATGATGGATCTAACACTCTAACTTCCTAACTCTCTAACAAGCTAACATTACTTTACTCCATGCTTACTTTTATTTAGTTTTGATAGTTTAAGTGTAGTTTGCACTTGTTTTGTTGAGTTGGGATGTGATGAGTTACATATGGGTCATGCTTTGAAACGCTCTTGAACTAAGGACTAGTGATTGCCAAGGATACAAGTGAGGCAACTATCACTAAGAGGTTAGCATGGTGAGTGGAACCATTAGTAGTTAGTAGCCATGGGTTTCTTTCTTTTTCACTTTGTTTTAGAAGTATTCCAAAAACACAAACATTTTATCTTCTATATTCTCATTTCTTTGTATTTCACCATACTTCTCTTTTCATTCTTTAATTTCTTTTCTTCATTCTTTCAAACATAAAAGAACCATTAACACACATGTGAACATACAGTGTAAACTTCTATCGCCTCCCGTCCTTATGGATTCGACTTGTTTTAGCCTCTATGCTATAACGGAAGTTTCGAGGAAGCCAAGCATACACACTTTAAATATCAATTTCAAAACATACACTTTTTGTGCGTGGTTGTCCCCTGATCAATATGCCCTTAATCGTTTTAGTGCAACGTGTACATGTATATGAAAAGCAATACTTATGAAATATAAATCACTCAAAAATGTTCCTATACTACATGCTATACACACGTACCTTTGCTTCAGCACTCTTCAACAGTAATGTAAAGGTAAACGAATTAAACAAATGCCTAAATGCAAGTCTAATCATTTTTTAAGATTTACAAAACACAAGTTATTGTTGAGTTAGAAATAGTGACAGAGTAAATTAATCAGGAAAACTAAATAGTGTAGGGAGCTAACCTTTACAAATCAAGTAACCTACAATAAAGCAGATTAGTAGTCCTTCCTACTTTGCCACGAAAGCGCGGCTTTGTACGCATTTTTGCCGCCGAAATTGGTCCCCTGAGCTCTGCTTTCAAGAGTAGAGGCTCAGATATGCTATATGTTCACTACAGCTATTGGTTACCTGAAATCAGCCCCTGCACACAAAAAATAGTTAAACCAATAAGTAAACTTAAAGGAAAAAACTTACCATCCCTCTCCGGTAATGACGCCAAAATTTGATTAAGGGGAACGTATGCACAGAAAATATGTAGTTTAGAAATGAAGATTAAGAGTGCAAGGATCATTAGTGCTACCGCTATAATAAATGACTATATGATGTTGGCCCAAGAGGTTACACTCTCTTGTTTTGTGTTTTGATGATGACAAACCAAATAAGAGCTATTTGGTACTAATGAATTTGTTCAAGATAAGTTTCAGGTTTTGTACCATGTTTGGAGACCATTGGCTTAGCTTTTGCAAGAACTTCTAAGTTTCACATAGCAAGGAAGGCAAATTGTACAATCGAGGAAGAATCATAGAAGAGAAAGCACAAGCAAGGCATTGGATGGCTCTAAGACTTGAAGATTGCTCAAAGAGTATTTAATCATTGTATTTTTAGTTTTATAGTTTGTTAAAGAATAGTGGATAGGTTTGAAGCTCTATCACACACGTTTTTGCGCACATGTTTATTCCAAATGTTTTCTTATAATTTATACAAAAACATTTTGTTTACAAGATTTGGCCTACAGATATATATTTGTGTTTTATACAAATCTATGTTCAAAACTATTTTATCAAAATCAAAATCTCCTTTATTTTCTCTTCAAATCCTGATTTTTGACCTGAGCCAGTCGACCGAACGGTCGACCGGACCTATGACAGGTTGGCGGTCGACCGTCCCAGTCGACCGTGGCTCTGGCTGTGCACATATCTGTGTGCACGTTGTATCGGTCGACCGACCGGTCGACCGACTGTAAGCTACCTTGCTCTCGGTTAGATTGGGTCGACCGGGCGGTCGACCGCTGGCCTGCAACAGTCAAAATTTGATCGTGCGGTCGACCGACCGGTCGACCGACAGATCCGTTGAACAGTAAACGGCTATTTTCTGGGGTATTTTGTCTTTTTGTGTTTAAAATTTGATTTAGGGATATATTTTGAATCTAATATTACTTAATTAGCCTTAAGTTTTGTTTTATCTCTTAACCTAGCCCTCTCCTATAAATAGGGGTGTTTGGGGAGAGATTCATTACAACAATTATTGCTAGAAAATTCAAAAAGTTTAAGGCTTTCAAAAGACTTTGTTTCTTGGTTTTTGGGCTGAAATACTCTCTAATTTCTGAAGTGTTTTTGTGATACTCTCTGATTTAATTTTCTTTTCTCCTTACACACAAGAGCTTTATTCCTACTCAATATTCTCTAAGGACCTTTGTAAGGGAAGAGATATTTGAAAGAGAGAGTTTGTGGTCTTTTGACTACCAAGGAAATTACTTGTACTTGAGATTGTAGGAGTTGGGTACTCCATTGTATTTGAGATCTTTGTGATAGTGGAAGTAGCTAGAATCCTTCTGGGGAAGGCAGGGAGTAGAGCTGGGTGCTCGAACCTCGATAACATATCCTTGTGTTTGCGTTTGGTTTACATTCTTGCACTCCTTACTCTACTTTGCTTGCACTTATTACTTGCTCATCATATTCATTGTCATACTTGCTTGCATTCATCTTGTGATTCTTGTTTGGTGATTGTTGTGACTTTAAATTTTTAAATTGCTCTTTGATTAGCATCATCACCTATTCACCCCCCTCTAGGTGATTTTCAATTGGTATCAGAGCTTGGTCTCTAGGTTTTGGCTTAACATCCATAGAGAGATCCTTAAAACTTGCTAATCAACATTTTCATTCCATCATTCATACACTAGTAAACATGGCCGATAATATTAAATCCCCACCTAAATTTGATGAACTCAATTTCCCTATTTGGAAGGTTAGGATGACTATCTTTTTGCAATCATTAGGTAGTTTAGTGGCTAAGTCTTTGACAAAACCCTATGTAGCACCCGATAGTGATGAGAGCACTTGGACCGACTTCAACTTTAGAGAATATGAGGCTAACTCCAAGGCCCAAAACTCCCTTTTAATCGCCTTGAATGAGGATGACCTTACATGGGTAATTCATTGCCAATCCGCCTATGAGATTTGGCAACACTTATTGGTCACACATGAAGGGACTTCACAAGTCAAGAGAGCTAAAATAGATCTCTTGAGGTCTCAATATGAGTCATTCAAAATGCTTGATGAAGAATCTATTGATAGCATGATTACTCGTTTTACTAAAATCACTAATGGTCTTTCTTCATTAGGTGATGACATCTCCAACGATCAAAGGGTGCGGAAAGTGATTCGGGCGCTTCCTTCTTCATGGGAGATCAAGGCCACCACCTTAAAGGAGTTGAACGACAAGGACGAGATGGACATCATTAGTCTCATTGGGAACCTAAAGACCCATGAGATGGAGAAGAAGGCAAGAGAAGAAGCCACTACTTCAAAGAAGAAATCCATAGCCTTCAAGACTTCATCCACCAATGATGACGATGAAGAAGATGAGGAGCTAACTCTACTTGTGCGGAATGTCAAGAGGTTGTACCGAAAGAACAAGTTCAACTTCCGGAGAAATTCGAAGGCAAAGAGGAACGGAGGATCATTTGCTATAATTGCCGCAAACCCGGACATATCATGGCGGATTGTCCGGAGTTCAAGAAGAAGATGACATCCTCCTTCAAGCCAAAGAAGCCGGAGGAAAAGAAAGCATACAAAGCAACATGGGATTCGGAAAGCGAGTCCGAAGAGGAGGTGGATCAAGCTAATATGTGTTTCATGGCAAACACACCTAAGGTAACCCCTCAATCCCTTGATGATGAAGATGATGAACTAAGTAAGGAAGTTCTAGTACATGCCTTTGTAGAACTTTCTGAAACTTATGATAATAAGAAACTTGAATGCTTAAAATTACAAAAAGAAGTTGCTTTTCTTAAGAATCAACTTGCCATTGTTTCTAAAGAAAAAGATGATATTTCTTCTAATTTCATTTCCATGCAAAAAGAATTTTGTGCCTACAAAAGTTCTTGTAAGGCAAAATCTCCTATTATTGATGAAAAAGAAATTTCTTCTTTTAAATCCAAAATGATTGATTTTGAAAAAGTTTTAAATGATTGTGCTTTCAATACTAAGAAACTTGAGGACATGTTTTCTAAAAAGCACACTACTCATGCTAAAATTTCACAAGATAAAAATTCTCATGCTCACACCTCTCATGCTAAAGTTTCTCATGCTCACAAATCACACACTCACTATGCTTTTAAATATGGTAGAGTTTATAGATGCACATATTGTGGTAAAAATGGACATTTAGCTAAGTTTTGTTATGATCAACTAAATAGAACAAATAATCTAGTTTGGGTTCATGACACTAACCCTAGAGGACCCAAGAAAATGTGGGTACCAAAATAACCTCTTAAACTATTTGATGTAGGTACACACCAAAGCTCCAAGACGTAGGGAGCGGTGGTACCTTGATAGTGGTTGTTCAAGACACATGACGTGGGACATCAACAACTTCACAACCCTATCAAGGTACATGGAAGGTGGCACCGTCACCTTCGGGGATGACTCCAAAGGGACTATCATCGGTATAGGTAACATTTAAATTGGTGCATCTCCTATTATTGAAAATGTTGTTTTAGTAGATGGTTTAAAGCATAATTTACTTAGCATTAGTCAACTTTGTGACCGTGGACTTAAAGTTGTTTTTGATAATTCTTCTTGCAAAATTTTTGATGTTAAATCCAATGTTTGTATTCTCACCAGTTTTCGTGATGATAATGTTTATATCATTGACATGCTTAATATTAAGTGTTCTACTAAATGCTTGAATGCTTTTGATGAAAATTCTTGGCTTTGGCATAGAAGATTAGGACATGCATCTTTTGAATATCTTTCTAGGATTAATTCAAAGGAATTGGTGAAGGGTATTCCTTGCTTGAAGTTTGAGAAAGACCGCATTTGTGGTGCGTGCCAACTTGGGAAACAAACCAAGTCTTCCTTCAAACCAATCAAGGATATCATGTCAACTAGGCCTTTAGAATTAATTCATATGGATCTTTTGGACCAACTAAAACTAAAAGTTTAAATGGAAGTAGATTTGCATTTGTTTTAGTTGATGATTTTTCCTGTTTTACTTGGGTTTTCTTTTTGCAAAATAAAGATCAAACTTTTTCTCATTTTAAGATTTTTCGTAAAAGAGTTGAAAAAGAAAAGGTTTTCCGATTTTGAGAATAAGGAGTGATAGAGGTGGTGAGTTTATTAACCAACTCTTCATGACTTATTGTGATGAAAAGGGAATTAAGCATGAAATGTCTTGTCCTAGAACTCCACAACAAAATGGAGTTGTAGAAAGGAAAAATAGAACACTTCAAGAGATGGCTAGGACAATGATAAGTGAATATGACCTCCCTCAATATTTATGGGCCGAGGCCGTAAACACCGCATGCTATATATCGAATCGTATTTATTTATGCAAAAATTCTTCAAAAACTTCTTTTGAAATGTATCATTCTAGAAAACCAAATGTTGCATATTTCAAAGTTTTTGGATGCAAGTGTTTTGTTTTAAATACTAAGGATAATTTGGGTAAATTTGATGCTAAGGCTTATGAAGCTATCTTTGTTGGATATTCTTCTACTAGCAAAGCATATAGAGTTTTCAATAGATCTACACTTACCATAGAAGAATCCATGCATGTTAAATTTGAAAAATCTAATGTGGTTGTTGAGAATGTTGTAGAGATTGAACCATTAGGTGAAGACATGGAGAGACTATCCTTGAAGGACTCACCCGCTCAAGAAGAAAAGCAAAAATCTATTGGTGATGTTCAAGAGGATAAAGAGGAAAGCTCTCAACCGCTTCCTAAAGCTTGGAGATACGCTACAAATCATCCTAAGGAGCTCATCTTGGGTGATGCATCTAAAGGAGTCACAACACGCTCCAAACTCCATGACCTATGTGATAACTTTGCTTTCATTTCTCATTTTGAACCCAAAGGCATTCTCGAAGCCGAGACGGACCCATATTGTTTGCTTGCCATGCAAGAGGAACTCAATCAATTGAGCGCAACCAAGTTTGGCACCTTGTTCCTAAACCCCACGATAGACCAATAATTGGTACTAAGTGGATCTTTAGAAACAAGATGGATGAGTCCGGAAATGTCATTAGGAATAAAGCTAGGTTAGTGGCCCAAGGTTACACTCAAGTTGATGGAATTGACTTTGAGGAGACCTTTGCACCCGTAGCACGGCTTGAAGCCATACGGATGACACTAGCTTTTGCATCTTTCAAAAATTTTAAACTTTTTCAAATGGATGTGAAAAGTGCATTTTTGAATGGTTTTATTAATGAAGAAGTTTATGTTTCTCAACCTCCCAGTTTTATTGATCATGTTCATCCCGATTTCGTTTTTAAACTTGATAAAGCTTTATATGGATTGAAACAAGCTCCTAGAGCTTGGTATGAAAGGCTTTCTAGTTTTCTTATTTCAAATGATTTTATTAAAGGCAAAGTAGACACCACTCTATTCACTAAGCATGTTGATAATGATATATTAATTGTGCAAATTTATGTTGATGATATAATTTTTGGTTCTACTAATGAGCTTTTGTGCAAGGATTTTGAAAAGGTAATGCAACTTGAGTTTGAAATGTCTTCTATGGGTGAGCTAAATTTCTTCCTTGGACTCCAAATCAAGCAATTGCAAAACGGGACGTTCATAAGTCAAGCAAGTACGCAAAGGAACTTGTAAAGAAGTTTGGACTTAAAGGCTCAAAGACTTGCAACACTCCCATGGCAACTACAACCAGCTTGATAAAGATGACCAAGGTAAAAATGTTGATATTAAATTATATAGAAGCATGATAGGAAGTCTTTTATATTTAACGGCAAGTAGGCCGGATATCATGTTTAGTGTGTGTCTTTGTGCTAGATTTCAATCGTGTCCTAAAGAGTCCCATCTTATCGCGGTAAAACGCATTATTCGTTATATTAAGGGCACTATTGGGATGGGTCTATGGTATCCGAAAATCGGAGATTTCTCAATGACGAGTTATTCGGATGCCGACTTTGCGGGTTGTAGAGTAGATAGAAAGAGTACTAGTGGGACATGTCAATTTCTTGGTAATTGTCTTGTTTCATGGTCCTCTAGGAAACAAAATTCCGTAGCACTCTCAACCGCCGAGGCGGAGTATGTTGCCGCAGGGGCTTGTTGTGCACAAGTCCTTTGGATGAAACATACTCTCCTTGATTTTGATTTGCATTTTGATCATATAAAAATATTTTGTGATAATACTAGTACTATACACATGACTAAGAATGCAAATCAACATAGTAAGACCATGCACATTGAGATTAGATACACTTTCTTAGAGATCATTTTGAGAAAGGAGATATAGATATTGATTATGTTTTCACGGATTTACAACTAGCCGATATTTTCACTATACCACTTGATTTTGCTAGATTTTCGTTTATTTGTGGAGAACTTAATGTTTGTGTTATTGATTAAAACATGTTTTTCATAACCCTTTTTGATGTATGACAAAAAGGGGGAGAATTAGTTTACATGGAAAAAAATAAGTTCATTTGGTCTTGGTTCCATATGAATTTATATATTTTGATTTTATGAGTTTTTGTTATGAGTCTTATGTTTTTATGAATTTGAGAACTCTTGTATTTTATTTGTGTTTTATTGGTATTGTTTCAATTTGTTTTTCAATTGGCATCAAGAGTATGTTTTTGTGTTTTTAATAAATGTTTTTGTGTTTTTAATAAATTCTTGTGTTGAGGGGGAGTTTTCTCCTCCCCCATATTTTTGTCTATAGCCTATTTGTTTTGTCATCATCAAAAAGGGGGAGATTGTTGGCCCAAGAGGTTACACTCTCTTGTTTTGTGTTTTGATGATGACAAACCAAATAAGAGCTATTTGGTACTAATGAATTTGTTCAAGATAAGTTTCAGGTTTTGTACCATGTTTGGAGACCATTGGCTTAGCTTTTGCAAGAACTTCTAAGTTTCACATAGTAAGGAAGGCAAATTGCACAATCAAGGAAGAATCATAGAAGAGAAAGCACAAGTAAGGCATTGGATGGCTCTAAGACTTGAAGATTGCTCAAAGAGTATTTAATCATTGTATTTTTAGTTTTATAGTTTGTTAAAGAATAGTGGATAGGTTTGAAGCTCTATCACACACGTTTTTGCGCACATGTTTATTCCAAAATGTTTTTTTATAATTTATACAAAAACATTTTGTTTACAAGATTTGGCCTACAGATATATATTTGTGTTTTATACAAATCTATGTTCAAAACTATTTTTATCAAAATCAAAATCCCCTTTATTTTCTCTTCAAATCCTGATTTTTGACCTGAGCCAGTCGACCGAACGGTCGACCGGACCTATGACAGGTTGGCCGGTCGACCGTCCCAGTCGACCGTGGCTCTGGCTGTGCACATATCTGTGTGCACGTTGTATCGGTCGACCGACCGGTCGACCGACTGTAAGCTACCTTGCTCTCGGTTAGATTGGGTCGACCGGGCGGTCGACCGCTGGCCTGCAACGGTCAAAAATTTGATCGTGCGGTCGACCGACCGGTCGACCGACAGATCCGTTGAACAGTAAACGGCTATTTTCTGGGGTATTTTAAGTTTTGTCTTTTTGTGTTTAAAATTTGATTTAGGGATATATTTTGAATCTAATATTACTTAATTAGCCTTAAGTTTTGTTTTATCTCTTAACCTAGCCCTCTCCTATAAATAGGGGTGTTTGGGGAGAGATTCATTACAACAATTATTGCTAGAAAATTCAAAAAGTTTAAGGCTTTCAAAGACTTTGTTTCTTGGTTTTTGGGCTGAAATACTCTCTAATTTCTGAAGTGTTTTTGTGATACTCTCTGATTTATTTTCTTTTCTCCTTACACACAAGAGCTTCATTCCTACTCAATATTCTCTAAGGACCTTTGTAAGGGAAGAGATATTTAAAAGAGAGAGTTTGTGGTCTTTTGACTACCAAGGAAATTACTTGTACTTGAGATTGTAGGAGTTGGGTACTCCATTGTATTTGAGATCTTTGTGATAGTGGAAGTAGCTAGAATCCTTCTGGGGAAGGCGGGGAGTAGAGCTGGGTGCTCGAACCTCGATAACATATCCTTGTGTTTGCGTTTGGTTTACATTCTTGCACTCCTTACTCTACTTTGCTTGCACTTATTACTTGCTCATCATATTCATTGTCATACTTGCTTGCATTCATCTTGTGATTCTTGTTTGGTGATTGTTGTGACTTTAAATTTTTAAATTGCTCTTTGATTAGCATCATCACCTATTCACCCCCCCTCTAGGTGATTTTCATATGAGTCATGATCCATAAGGAGGGACTGCAATAGAAGCATTTAATAAGTTCTTTCTAAGTTACTAATATCGGTTAAAACATTTCTTCTTTGTTTTTGAAAAGAAAAGAAAAGCTTTAACTGTTAGAAGAGGAGAAGAAGAAGATGGAATAGTGTTAGTATTTTGATTAAAAGAAAAACTAAGTTAAAAACAAAGAATTGAAAGGAAGAAGAAAGAGTTGGTTTTTAGTGTATTTCTAAACTAAGAAATGAAAAGAAACTAAAATAAACTAAAAATTCACTTATCTCTTCGGTGCTTGCTTACCCTGGATCCATTGCAACGACTTACCCTCACTTGAAGGTGATCACAGCATGGCATATAGAATCTACCCTACTTCAAATCGGTCTACTAAATAGAAATGCAAGAAGAAAAGAATACTGCACTATTATACAATTAGAAGTAGATATCCATCACCATAAGCCACCAGTGGCACTTGCAAGGGCAAGGAAGATTCAAGGTTATAGGATTTACTTGGATTACAATTCACTGAAGAAGTAAACAAAGCAAAAATAAGAAGAAAAACAAGCTTTTGATTAAATTGAAAAATGATGAAAGAAAAGAAGAAGTTTACATCGGTGTCACTTTCAATACAAATCTTTCTCTCCTTCTTTAATGAAACTCTTCTCTAATCTAAGCTATAAAGAAAATAGAAAATTACATAAAGGAAAAAAATCTAAGTTAAACCTAGAGAAAATCCTAATTCTAATCTCTCTGCTCGAGTGGTGCCCTTCTGCCTTTGGAGATGTAGGTATTTATAGGAGAATATGGATAAGCGAGAGCGTACGAGGATAGGAGAAGCAAACGCTCCCCCAGATTCAAATGGATTGCCGCAAAAACGTGGCTCTGGCCGTGTTATCACGGCCAGTATCTGGCCAAGGGCCAGATCCAGGGAGTGTGGCATTTATTGATCTCGATACGCTTTTATCTTCGGTCGATTTTCAGTTTGAGCTCTGATTTCAATCTTATCTTCATTGATTCTTCAGTTAACCGAATAGATCTTCCAAAAATCTATTTTTAGCTGATTATTAACTTAGATTATCTTCTCTGATATACTCTGTCTTCAGATAGAATTGCTTCAAAACCTCTGTATTTGAGTAGATCTTTATTGATTTGCTTGAGTTAAAAATCTTATCTTTAAATCTCTAGATTTAATTGGATAAACCAGTTTATTTCTCTTTTTTTCATTAATTATTCTGCATACTATTAGACATTAAAATGAATCAAATAGCAGAGTTTTATTACAAATAAATGAGAAAATGTGATACTAAATATACAATGCACGTCCACAATCCGCCATCCCCCCTGCCTGGCTCCACTCTGCCCGATCCCCCCAGAGCTGTTCGGCCGAATTCTGGCCGAACAGACTCTCTAGTCTGTTCAGCAAATCCGACTGAATAGACCAGAGTTTGTTCGGCCTCTGGCCAAACAGCTCTGGGGGGTTTCATTGGGAGGCAAAGGCCGACGGGGGGAGGGGGTTGAGTGTAACACCCTGATCCCGTGGGTACGGAGATGTTACTGCGACGTATATATGCAGGTCAGAAATACCCTTATGTATATACACTAAGCATCAGTATAGGCAAGACTCAGAGTACAGAAGTACATGGTGCTTTATACATTCCAACATGTGAGTACAATTATAAAGTTATCACCATATGTGATACAATATTATAAGAATATTACATCACCGATAGGCACAATTGCGAGAATACAACGAGATATACAAGTGTGAACAGTATAAAGGGCACTCAAAAGTTTACAAAAGGAAAAATTGAGAGACGCGCAGGCGGCCTGAAAGAATAGGGCTTCAGACAGTTTATCGACGATCCAGGCTACCGCTGCACATCTTTGATTAGCAACTGGGAAAATTCAAAAATTCAAGCTCTGAAACCTTGACATGAGGATCCAGGGGAGTCAGAACTCCCAACGAGTGGTGATGCGAATGTCAAATGGCGTGTAGGGATAAGCACACATGTATTGATAAATCTGAATCATAAACATGTATTAAAAACTGTGTCATGAACACAAGCATACAAAAGCAGGTAGATATATAGCAAGTGATATCAAGTAGGGAATACTCATGGTATAATAAGATAAGGGCAGGAGACTGGTGGAATAGAACACAAGTGGTAAAATAGATGTAAGCAGGTATAATATAATAATGATCATAAGTCGAAAATCCGATATAAAACCCAATGAAAGCAAACTCGGCAAAGCATACAACTAATTATTAGTTGGCATCTTTTATTATTATTATTACTCGTCCTACCCATATGTCTAAATATGTGAACTAGCGTCCCAGTACACATATATCCACATCTGAGTAAAGCAAGGTTGTTATTGGAAACCAACGGGGGTATCAACGAACAATGTTTACAGTAGGTCTCGTTCATGCCCGGGACCACGGTCTAGGGCGTTCCATTGCTGGTGTATGGAATCAGCTGTAAGGCCTACAGGAGGGTCTTATAGGATGCCCTTATCTAGATGGTACCAAGAAGGAAGGAGCCAGCGCTCCCCTCGGTCACCTGAGGCCCTCAGGTCGAACCGAAAGATTTAGTTGCACAACATACCTAATACCACTGTGAACACAAATATATATTGATATCCACAAGTTTTCCCCAACCCAATGTAAGTTGTCTCATTTTATAGTTTATTAGATAATTATCAGATGTTGAAAACGAGCAGGAACAAGCCAGGAGTATCAGGAGTACATTGTATCAGGAGTACAGTTTGTTTTGCAGTATATCAAGATGTAATCAAGATGTTAGGTCATCATTTCTGTTATTGTGATAATTATAAGAGTCAGGTCCATCATGCTGGATTTCAGGTGATAGCATGACTTGAGGGTGATATTAGGCAGGTGACAATGACAGCATGGTATACGAAAGCATGTCACGTGAAAGCATGTCAAGTGAAAGTAATGTCAATCAATACAAGAAAACAATATCGATATAAGAGATCGGTACGAATATGAAAAACAAGCAGTTTCAGGAAAACAGTATAAGTAAAATTTCAAACTCTTCACAACCATTAATAGAAGAATTAATAACTGGCAAGCAGGTAGTTAGCAAGCAAGCGACATCCAAGCGGAGCTAAGCAAGCTAGAGGTACAGACAGCAAAAAGTGTTTAATACTAGAGCGCTAACAGAGCTATTGGAATGACTCAGCTTAGAAGGCGAGTCTAAAATCCAATAGAGTTCCGCCTAGACGAATCTAGTGGTAAAGCGTTGAGCGTTAAGCATGCCTACTAGGCGGAGCTGAGAGACCTGACAATCTAAGTGCACTTCTCTTTCGAGGAAGTGGGCAAGAGCCCGGAGGCTAAAGTACGCTCAGAGTCTAAGCGCACTCTCGGTAGCTACCACGAACCTATAAGGGTGCAGGCCTAAAACCAATTGGGTAGCTAGCCCAGGAGTGGGCAGAAATCCAGAGTCGGTACGAGAGTACCTGCATGAGATGTTAGTACCACACGAGCATACATATAAACATGATAATATCTAGACTACTGTGGAGTGGAGAAGCCTGGAGGCTGATAGGGCCAAGAGGCCGACTAGAGAGTCTGGAGGCTACCGACCACGAAAGGTCAACCACGCATGGTATACAGCAGTAAAAAGAGTACATCACTTGCATGGTATATGTACAAAAAATAAACTACTCTAGTACAAGCATTCTTCACAAACATATACATGTACAATCATGGATACTCGGCCACATACAAATACAGGGGCACCGCCCAATACAAAACACATTTAAATACGAAATAAAATTCATGTTGACCTGACGAAGCGGGTGAACCCAAATCAAGGCAAGGCACCCGAAATTTTTTTGGAAAAGCCGAAAACTCTGAAATCCTAGGAACTCGCGCACGCGCCATAATATATTAAAAAATAAATATTTTTTAGAGAGAAATAGAGTAATAGAGAGGAGAGAGAGAACAGAGAAAGCAAGCGAAAGAGGAAGAGCTAGAGAGAGAAAGAGAGAGCTAGAGAGAAAGAAGCCTAAGAGAAAGAGAGATCTAGAGAGAGAAAGAGAGAGCTAGATAGAGACTAGAGAGAAAAAAGAGCTAGAGAGAACTGAGGGAGGAGAGAGACAGTAGAGAGAGAGAGAGGAGAGAGAGCAGAGAGAGGAACAGAGAAAGAGAGAGAACATAGGGTTGTTGCCCCCCGCTCAAGCACAGCGCCATGGCCTGGCCATCTGCCAGGCCACGCCAGGTGGCGGCTCCAGGGCGGGCGCCGGCCACCGGCAGGCAGGGGTGGCCGCCGGCCACCCCAAAAGAGAGGGAGGGGAGAAAGGAGAAGGTGGTTGGAGTTGATGGTGGAGATGGTGGTGATATTATGGTTGTGTTGATGATTTGGGTGGAGGTAGAGAAATTAAAGGAGATGGGAGGAAGAGAGAAGGGTGTTGTGAGGGTGGAGTTGGACTTGAGAAGATGGTGGCGGTGGTGGTTGATTTGGAGAAGAAGAAGGTGGAGATGATGGGGGAAGGAGATAGAGAAGAGGGAAGAAGTTGGGGGAGGAGATCATAGAAGTGGTGGGGTGTTGGTGGTGGTAGTTTGGCCGGAGGTTGGTGGGGCCGCCGCCAGCGTGGTGGAGGTGATGGTGGCGCCGGATCTTGGAGGAGAGTGGGATTGAGGGAAAATTGAAGAGTGAGGCAGAGAGAGGAAGAGAGAAGAAAAAGAATTAGAGAGAGATTAAGAATTAGTGGGAGAGAGGAAGAGAATTTTGAAAGGAGTAAGGAGGGGAGGGAGCTGCGTCGGCCCAGGGGAAGGAGAGAAGAAGGAGAATGAGAAAGATAGAGAAAGAAAAAGAAAAGAAAAAGGAAAAGGAAATAACAAGAAAAGGGGAAGATATTTTGGGGTGTTGTGTGGTGGAGAATTTTTGGGGAAAAATAAAAGAGAAAAAAAAGAAAATAGAGGAAAAGGGAGTGGATGGGGAAATTGGGGAAGGAAAGAAAAAGAAAGAAAAGAAAAATATATAGATAATACCCAGATCCGGGAAAATCTTAAAAATACTGAAAATGCCAGAAAATTGGACTGATCCGGGAAGATTTCAAAAATTCTTAAAATAGTGAATATTATTTTAAGGTTCGTGGTGAAATCGGTTTTCAGAAATTTGATCTGGTTTTCAAAATAAAAATCCTGGAATCTACCGGCGATATCGATCGACACCAAAACCAGTCAAACTTTGATAAATTTTGAAATTTTTTTTAAAAATGCATTAAGATAGGAAATGTGATTCTAAAAATAAGGTGAAAGCAGATTCTAAAAATTTAACTCAGATTGTAAACTAAAAATCTTGGAATCAACCAGCGATACTGGCCGACACCAAATCCGGTAGAATTTTGATAAATTTAAAAAATCACAAAAAAGTTTTTAGATAGAAAATATAATTTTAAGAAATAATGTGAAAGTCATTTCTACAAATTCAACTCATTTGTAAATTAAAAATCTGAGAATCGTTCAGCAACACTGGTCGACACCGGTTTTGAAGATTTTAAATTTAATTCAGGAAAATTTCAAAAAATCATAAGAAATCTAAAATATTGAAAAATGATGTTTGAAACTAAAATCAGTCAAATTTGACTACCGAAAAGATCAAATCGAGCAATACACTAGGATCGGGTCCCGGTTCAGACTAAGGCGACTCTGAGTTCACGAATCCAGATCCAAGGCAAAACGATCATATAAATAATTCATAATACAAAATAAATACAGGAAGTAAATCAAAAAATATAATTGAAAAATCTGAATATGCAACTAAGTACGTATTCCGAGAACGGGGTATTACATTCCATCCACCTTACAAAAATTGCGTCATCACAATTTCGATAAGGGTAAAATGAACACAAAAGAATATGGACAGGAATTATACCAATCAAGATATGAATAACTAAGGGTAATGCTTCCAAGTCAACTGAATAATGATCGAAATAGATATCGTGTTCCCTTCCTGCTGTATAAATTTTCGAACGATGCCGAATAATACTGACCTGATAACACTGCTTTGCAATAGAAATCCCGCTGTACTGCATACTTTATAGCTCTCCGAGAATAATTCAGAATATTAATAATAAAGAAAACCCTGATAATACTGAGCATAAAAAAAGAAGACTGATAGTTAAGAATTCAGAAGACCAAGCATCAATCACTTTGAAGGATATAGCCAAGAATAGAGAATAACCGTAGAAAAACCCGAATACCGACTTCTGAAAGATAACCCGATCGTGTATCAATTCTGAAAATACTCGAGCTTCATAGAGTTGGCTGAAGAGATCATATAATAGCTTCATTCAGAACCAGTCGCTATATCTCTAGTCTATCCATATCTTAAGTTGGTATAAAGGCTACGAAAAACAAAATAGTGGAGAGATGGAAGGGATTAGGAATCAAAGGAAGGATGATCAGGAAAGAATAGATAACTTTGTACTTGTAGTTGGACTGTATAACTGGGGTCCATGCATTCCAGTTGCAATTTTCTTTAGCATTAATTTGCCATCTGGACGTACTGAGGATGCGAGAGCCTAGGCTCTGATATCATCCTGTAATGCCAGATCCCACGGGTACGGAGACATTACTGTGACGATATGCGCAGGTCAGAAATACCTTCACGTATATACGCTAAGCATCAGTACATGCAAGAATCAGAGTACAGAAGTATATGGTGCTTTATACATTCCAATATATGAGTACAATTATAAAGTTATCACCATATGTGACACAATATTACAAAAATATTACATCACCGATAGGCGCAATTGGGAGAATACAAGGAGATATACAAGTATGAACAGTACAAAAGGTGCTCACGAGTTTACAGAAGGAAAACTCGAGAGATGCGCAGGGGGCCTGGAAGAATAGGGCTTCAGACGGGTTGCCGATGATCCACGCTACCGCTGCACATCTCTGATCAGTAACTGGGAGAATCCACAAGCTCCAAGCTCCGAGACCTGGACATGAGATCCAGGGGAATCAGAACTTCCCAACAAGTGGTGATGCGAATGCCAAATGACGTGCAGGGATAAACACACGTGTATCGATAAATCTAAATCATAAACATACATTGAAAACCGTATCGTGAGCACAAGCATACAGAAGCAGGTAGATATATAGCATGTTATATCAAGCAAGGAATACTCATGGTATAATAAGATAAGGGCAGGAGACTGGTGGAATAGAACATAAGTGGCTAAGCAAGATGTAAGCAGTTATAATATAATAATGATCATAAATTAATCCGATGTAAAACCCGACGAAAGCAAACTCGGCAAAGCATACAACTAATTATTAGTTGGCATCTTTTATTATTACTCGTCCAACCCAGATGTCTAGATATGTGAACTAGCATCCCAACACATATATATATCGACATCTGAGTAAAGCAAGATTGTTATTGGAAACCAACAGGGGTATCAACGAACAATATTTACAGTGGGTCTCATGCATGCCTGAGACCATAATCCAGGGCGTTCCATTGCTAGTGTATGAAATTAGCCGCAAGGCCTACAGGAGGCTCTTATAGGATGCCCTTATTAAGATGGTACCAAGAAGGAGGGAGCCAGCGCTTCTCTCCGTCACCTGGAGGCCCTCAGGTCAAACTGGAAGATTTTGTTGCACAACATACCTAATACCACTGTAAACACGAACATATATTGATATTCGCAAGTTCCCCCCGACCCGATGTAAGTTATCTCATTTTATAATTTATTAGATAATTATCAGATTTTGGGAATGAGCAGGAATAAGCCAGGAGTATCAGGAGTACATTGTATCAGGAGTACGGTTTGTTCTGGAATATATTAAGAATTAATCAAGATGTCAGGTCATCATTCCCGTTATCGTGATAATTATAAGAGTCAGGTCCTTTATGCCGGATGTCAGGTGATAGAATGACTTGAGGTTGATATTAGGTAGGTGACAAGTGACAGCATGGTATATGTAAGCATGTCAAGTGAAAGCACATCAAGTAGAAGTAATGTCAAGCGATAAAGAAAATAATATCGATATAAGCGATCGGTACGAATACCGAAAAAACAAGCAATTTAGGAAAAACAGTATATGTAAGATTTCAAACTCTTCACAACCATTAATAGAAGAATTAATAACTGACAAGCAGTTAGTTAGCTAGCAAGCGACATCCAAGCAAAGCTTAGCGAGCTTGAGGTACGGACAGCAAACAGCGTTTAACACTAGAGCGCCCGATGGAGCTACTGGAATTACTCAGTTTAGAAGGCGAGTCTAAAATCCGGTAGAGTTATGCCTAAAGGAATCTAATGATAAAGCACTGAGCGCTAAGAATGCCTACCAGGCGGAGCTGAGAGACTTGAAGGTCTAAGCGCACTTCTCTTTTGAGGAAGTGGGCGAGAACCTGGAGGTTAAAGTACGCTCGGGGTCTAACCGCACTCACGGTAGCTACCACGAACCCATAAGTGTGCAGACTTAAAATCAATTAGGTATCTAGCCCGGGAATGGGCAGAAACCCAGAGTCAGTACGAGAGTTCCTACACGAGATGTTAGTACCACTGAGTATATATATAAGCGTGATAATACCTAGACTACCGTGGAGTGGAGAAGCCCAGATGCTGATAGGGCCCGGAGGCCAAGTAAAGAGGCCGGAGACTACCGATCATGAAGGGTCAGCCACGCATGGTATAAAGTAATAAAAAGAGTACATCACAGGCATGGTATATGTACCAAAAGTAAACTACCCTAGTACAAACATTCATCACAGACATATACATGTACAATCATCGGCACTCGGCCACAAACAAATACAGGGGCACCATCTAATACAAAACACATTCAAATACGAAATAAAATACACGTCGACCCGACGAAGCGGGGAAACCCAAATCAAGGCGAGGACACTCATCTAAATCTTCAAAAAAGCCAAAAACTCTAAAATCCCCGGAACTCATGCACGCACCATAATATATTAAAAATATAAATAAATATTTTTAGAGAGAAAAAGAATAATAAAGGGGGGGAGAGAGAAGAGAGAAAGCAAGAGAAAAAGGGAGAGTAAGAGAGAGAAAGAGGGAGAGCTAGAGAGAAAGAGGCCTAGAGAGAAAGAAAGCTCTAGAGAGAAAGAGAGAGCTAGAGAGAGACTAGAGAGAAAAAGAGAGAGCTAGGAGAGAAACTGAGGGGGGAGACAGTGAGAGAGTGAGAGAAATAGTAGAGAGAGGGAGAGATAGTAGAGAGAGGAACGGAGAGAGAGAGAGAAACGAGGGGAGAGAGAGCCCCTGCTCACACACAGCCCCCCATAGGGAGACCCAAGGCCTGGCCATCGACCAGGCCGTGTCAGGTGTCTGCGCCAGGGCGACGCCGGCTACTGGCGGCAGGGGTTACCACCGGCCGCCCCCAAAAGAGAGGGAGGAGGGAAGGAGGAAGGTGGTTAGAGTTGATGGTGATGATATTGTGGTAGTGTTAATGATTGGGGTAGAGGTGGAGAAATTAAAGGAGATGGGAGGAAGAAGAGGAGTAAGGTGTTGTGAGGGTGGAGTTGGAGTGGAGAAGAGGGTTGTGGTGATGGTTTATTTGAAGAAGAAGAAGAAGGTGGAGATGATGGAGGAACGAGATGGAGAAGAGGGAAGAAGTTGGAGGAAGAGATGATGGAACTGGTGGGGTGTTGGTGGTGGTGGTCTTGGCCGGAGGTTGGTGGGGTGCCGCTGGCATGGTGGAGGTGATGGTGGCGCCAGATCTTAGAGGAGAGAGGGATTGAGGGGAAATTGAGGAGTGAGGTAGAGAGAGGGAGAGAAAAGAAAAAGAATTAGAGAGAGATTGAGAGTTAGTAGGAGAGAGGGAGAGAATTTTAAGAGGAGGAGGAAGGAGGGGAGGGCACTGCGTCGGCGCCAGGTGAAAGAGAGAAAAAGGAGAATGAGAAAGAAAGAGAGAAAAAGGAAAGAAAAAGGAAAAGGAAATAAAAAAGGGGAAGATATTTTAGGGTGTTGTGTGGTGGAGGATTTTTGGGAAAAAAGAAAAGAGAAAAAAGAAAAAAAAGGAAAGGGAGTGGATAGGAAAAATGGGGAAAGAAAGAAAAAGAAAGAAAAGAAAAATATATAGATAATACTCCGGATCCGGGAAAATCCAAAAATACTGAAAATACCGAAAAATTGGACTGACCGGAAAGGTCTCGAAAAATTCTTAAAAATAATGAATATTATTTTAAGGTACATGGTGAAATCAGTTTTAGAAACTTGATCTGGTTTTCATATAAAAATTCTGAAATATATTGGCGATACCGGTGGACACCAAAACCGGTCAAACTTTGATAAATTCTAAAAAATCTCTAAAAATGCATTAAGCTAGGAAATGTGATTCTAAGAAATAAGATGAAAGCGGATTCTAGAAATTTAACTCAGATTCTAAACTAAAAATCTTGGAATCAACTAGCGATACTGGCCGACACGAAATCCGGTAGAATTTTGATAAATTCAAAAAAATCTCAAAAATATATTTAGATAGAAAATGTGATTTTAAGAAATAATGTAAAAGCTATTTCAGAAATTCAAATCTATTTGTAAATTAAAAATCCAAGAATCGATTAGCGGCACTAATCGACACTACTTTTGAATATTTTCAATTTAATTCAGAAAAATTCTAGAAAATTATAAGAAATCTAGAATATTGAAAATGATATTTGAAACTGAAATTGGTCAAATAAGACTACCGAAAAGATCAAATCGAGCAATGCACTAGGATCGGGTCCCTGGTTCAGACTAGGGCTGACTCTGAGTTCCCGAATCCAGATCCAAGGCAAAACGATCATATAAATAATTCATAATACAAAACAAATACATGAAGTAAATCAAAAAATACGATCGAAAAATCTGAATACGCAACTAAGTACGTATTCCGGGAACGGGGTGTTACATTGAGAGAGGGGGAGGGGAGCAGGAGCGAGAGCGGGGGAGGCCGGGAGGGGGAGGAGGGGAGGAGGGAGTATGGGAGGAAAAAGAAAGGGGCTTTTTGGACTTTTCACCAAGGGTTAAATTGTCAAAAAAATTATGGCATACTTGTAATAATTTTTGGTGTGCCTTCATCATTCAATGGGTATCCGCTCCTAAATGCGATGGAGATAGGCCCTTTTCTCATCTATTTGGAGTGTTTTCTTTCCCATTTTGCCTTTCTGGGTTTAGATCCGGTTTGTGTAATATCCGGATCCAAAACTTTAAATGGATTTTTGAAAGTGGGATTATTTTCCACAGTGATGTTCAATTTTCTATATTCTCTATACTATTATACCGCCGCTCTCGATAGAAAATCGACTGATGGGTTAAGAGAAGGAGGGTGAGTGGAGGAAGGAGGAGGAACTAAGAGTTGAAGGAAAGGTCAATGTGCTCTCTATCAGATGAAGATAGACGGGCAAGACAAAGTTTCTATATGAGTCACGGTAAAAACCTCCCTTCGGTCGATTTCGATTAGAGTACTGTTGACAAAGGTGGGAAAACCGACTGAGGCGATGAGAGAGGAAAAGTGAAAGTACATTTAGAGAGGGGTAAATAGGTGTAATGCTAATCTCATGGTCCAAATGTGGAGATACAATATTTTATAATATGAATGATGCAAACGGTCAACTCAAATCAAGAAGTGAAGCCGGATTCCCTATGAAGGGCTTTAGAACTTCTCCTCTATATTCCTCTAGACAATGAGTTGAGGTGCTCAATTGTCTTTTTGATTTAAAGAGTAAAAACTGATAAAAATGAATGATACTAGCAAGTAGAATAGAAACAAAGACACAAGTGCAAGAAAATAAAGAGTAAGAGTAAGAGAGAAAACAATCGCAAAGACAAGAGATTTGTTTCGAGATTCGAGCACAAGGCTCTACGTCCCCGCCTTCACCGCGTGAAGGATTTCACTATCCACTAAGGATCTGTCCATAAAGGAGCCTTCACAAAGGAACTACAAGGTCTACTCAAGATCAGAGTACACAACTCTAACTCTCAATTCTCTACACAAGTTGTAGCACTAAACCAATGAGTTTAACAAGCTCTTGATGACCACAAAGATCACAAACAATCCCTTTACAACTCCTATAGTATTTAATGTGAGATGAAGCTCAAGAAGTTTGAAAAAGAGAATCAGTTGCAATGATTGTATCTAAGAGCTGAAAACTTGCAGAAAATAATTTTGAAATGAGAGTACTTGAAGCAAGAAAAACTTGAAAACTTTTCTCTTGAATAAACTTGAACTTTCAAATATTTTCCAAAACTAATTATCTTGTTGTTTATCCTCTACAAATGAACCCTATATATAGGCAAATGATAAAACATTATTAGGAGAGCCTATCATGTCTTTAAGAGAGATTAGACCCAAAAATAGCCAAAATGATCGTTGTGAAAAAAGTAAAGGAAATAGATTTTCAAAAATAGCCGTTATTGTAGCAGTGCCGAACATCGGTCGACCGCCCGATCGACCGGTAATTCAATATTTTGAACTAATCGTTGGCGTCAGTCGACCGCTCGGTCGACTGCTCAGTCGAGACCAAGCTAGTGCCAGTCGGTCGACTGCCCAGTCGCCCAACAAACGTGCACAGTGTGCAAAGGCAGAGGTCAAATTGACTGTGGTCCGGTCGACCGACCAAGCCTGAAAAGCTATTTTTTGGGTAAAAATTTAATATAAACTAATTTTTAAAAGTTTTATATGAGTTATAAAAAATATTTGGTAATACATAAGCTTCAGGATACATGTTAGAAAATAGGATATAAAATCTTGAAAATCATGGGACATGTATCAAACATTGAATCCTTTGTAAAATACCAAAATAAGAAAAACTAGATAATAAAACTCGTATTTTGAAAACTTGAATTATGTGTGTGTGTGTGGTGTGTGTGTGTGTGTGTGTGTGTGTGTGTGTGTGTGTAACTTCTTGAGTATCAATTCTACACACTATACTTTAACATACTATTTTCTTACATAGGGGTTATGTCTTCAAGTCATCTTCTAGTGGGCTTCTCCAATAGTGAGTCTTGATTGTGTTGGCCCAAGGTTCAATCACCCGTTTTTAATGTGTTTTGATGATTACAAAACATATTAGTTATTTGTACTAATATTGTTTATTGGTTAAGTGTGTTTCAGGATTCTAACTCAACTAGAAGGATTCTTCCCTAAAGGAAGGTGCTTTGGACTCAAGTCAACTCAATTTCGGCTCAAGAATCAAGTTTTGAAGATCATATGGTGAAAGCCCTCTTGAAGAACTTGAAGTCTTTAGAATCATTGTAAGAATAGAATGTTAAAGTTTGAGTGTTAGATATTGGTCTAGGATACACATACACAATTTGGTTTTGTTAAAATGAGAGTCTTGTATTTAAGTTTTCATGTTTTAAATTTGGTTTCATGTCTTAGTAGATATTTACATAACCCTAAGTTTTACAAAATAAATATCATGTTTAGTTCATGTTTATATACTCCTACTAGCATGTTACTTAAGTTTGTTCAAACCCAAAACTATTTTACAAAGTTTTCTAAGTCAAAAAAAATACTGTTTTTCCTGTTTCAGGCTGACCGGCCCGGTCGACCGGCGCCAGTGCCAGGACGTGCACATTTGTGCACGTCTGTCGGTCGACCGCCCCGGTTGACCGACTGTGAGCAGTTGCTCTCAGTTTTTCTGGGTCGACCGCCCCGGTCGACCGCCAGAAGACCCGAGCCAATGGCTCTTTGCCAGCTGAGCTGGCGGTCGACCGGCCCGGTCGACCGCCAAGCCTGCAAAAGCCCAACGGCTCTTTCCTCTTTTGTGCAATTCTAAAATCTGTTTTTTGGACTGTTTTTTGGCAGACTTTTTCAGGGTTTTCCAGAACTTTTTCAGAGCAAATAAGGTCAAAATAAATTGTTTTTAACTTATTTCTCTCCCTATAAATAGTGGAGAAGAGTTTCTTGCAAAACACCAAGAAAAATCCTCAAGTTTTCAAAGTTTTCAAAGAGAAAAGAAAAGTGTTTAAGCTCTCCATTTCCAACTCTTTCTTAAGCTAGTTTTCAGTTGTGTTCCCTTGCAAAAATCATCTCTACAACTGAGTTTTTCTCACTACACTTCATAGAGCCAAAAATCCCTTACTCATTCTATAGTGAAGTTGTAAAAAGAGTGAGAGTGTTGTAAAAGAGTTTGGTGATCTTGTTGTGATCACTCTTGTTCTTGTGATCTTCTTGTTCTTGTGGAGACACCTCTTCGGTAGAGGTTATTGTACTTGGTGGAGCTCGGTGCTCGGGTCTTCGGTAGACCGTTGTAATCGTCCTCGGTGGATAGTGGAAACCTTTCACGGAGGTGAAGGCGGGGAGTAGAGCGGTGGCTCGAACCTCGAAACAAACATCTTGTATTTGCGATTGCCTTGTGTTCATTTTTGCTTTAAATTTCTCTTGCACTCTATTGCTTTCAATTACTTGCTTGAGATCTAGTTTTCTTTCCTTGTGCTATTACTTCAAGTTTGTAATACTTGTGATATCTTGTGTGCATCTCATTATTACATATTATTCATCCTTTGTTCGATCAATTCTCATACAACAAGGTTGCATTGCACACCTCTAACCCATTCAAGGGGAATTGGGAGGAAGGAGTTCAGAATCTCTCACGGGGTATTCGGCTCTTAGTCTTGTTTTGAGAGATCGTTGCATCATTCATCCATCTTAGTTTTAAAAAGATTGTTAGATTAGCAATAACACCTATTCACCCCCCCTCTAGGTGTTTTTCAATTGGTATCAGAGCTTGGTTACTAGGCTCTTGGCTTAACAACCCTATAAAGATCCTAATATTGCTAATCATTTCATTCATTCTCACTTAGTAAAGATGGCCGATGGTATTAAGACACCCCCCTAAGTTTGATGGACTTAACTTTCCCATATGGAAGGTTAAGATGACCGTTTTCTTGCAATCTCTAGGTAGTCGAGTTGCAAAGGCCGTGACCAAACCCTTTAGTGCACCCTCCGGTGATGAATCCACTTGGTCCGAAATAGAGACCAAAGAATTCGATGCCAATGCTAGGGCTCACTATGCACTCCTTCAAGCCCTTAATGATGATGATATAGCTAGAGTTATTCATTACAAGTCCGCATATGAAATTTGGACACATTTGCTAGTTACACATGAAGGGACCTCACAAGTGAAGAGGGCTAAAATAGACCTTCTTCGGTCCCAATATGAGAACTTTTACATGCAAGAAAATGAAACCATAAATGATATGGTTACAAGATTTACAAAGATCACTAATGGACTTTCTTCTCTAGGTGATGCTATCGACAACGATCAAAGAGTAAGAAAGATCATCCGGCTCTTCCTCCTTCATGGGAAGTAAAAGCAACCACCTTGAAGGAACTCAATGACAAGGAGGAGATGGAGCTAATTGGTCTCATTGGGAACCAAAAAACCCATGAGATGGAGAGGAAAGTGAGGGAGGACATGGCTCCTTCCAAGAAGAAGACAATAGCCTTCAAAAGTCAATCCACACACTCCGACGAAGACGATGAAGAAGAAGATGACGAAGAGCTCTCACTTCTTGTGAAGAACGTTCGGAGGATGTACAACAAGGCTAAATTTCAAGGAAGAAGGAGATGGCAAGGAGGTAAAGAAGAAAGGAAGATTATTTGCTTCAATTGTCAAAGGCCGGGACACATAGTGGCGGAGTGTCCGGATAAAGTAAAGCCTTCCACATCCAAGAAGCCCTACAAGAAGAAGGCAATGAAAGCTACATGGGATTCCGAGAGCGAATCCGAGGAAGAAATCGACACCGCTAACATGTGCTTCATGGCAAATGAAAGCACAAGCAAGGTAACCCCTTCCACTTCTCCAAATGATGAACTTTCCATGGATGAGTTAGGAGAAGCTTTTGTAGAATTATCACATAACTATGATTTTCTTAAGAAAAAGTATTTAAAAATGAAAAAGGAAAATGAATCTCTTAATCATCAAGTTTTTACTCTTTCTAAAGAAAAAAATGAATTACTTTCTACTCTTGTTTCCACCCAAAAAGATTTTGACAAGTATAAGATTTCTTGTAAAGGCAAGTCCCCACAAATTGACTCTAATGAGATTACTATGCTTAAAGAAAGAATAGACTCATTGGGAATTGTTTTATAAAATTGTGAGTTTGATAAGAAGAAACTAGAGGCCATGTTTCCTAAGAAACAAGCCCCTAAGAAAAATGTTCACCATGCTCATGCTCATGTTCATACCACACAACCTTTACATCATGGCAAACCCCCAAAGCATGCTCACACTTCACACACACATCATGCATTCATGTATGGAAGAGTGTTCTCATGTTCACATTGTGGGCAGAAAGGGCACTTAGCCAATTTTTGCTATGATAGACTAAGTGCAACTTTTCATAATGTTTGGGTTCGAAACACTAACTTTCAAGGACCCAAGAAAATTTGGGTACCAAAGTCAATAACTTTGTTAAATGATGTAGGTACCTTCCAAGGCCCAACGACGTAGAGGATTATGGTATCTTGATAGTGGTTGCTCAAGGCACATGACTTGGGACATCAACAACTTTGCAACCCTGTCAAGATACCATGAAGGTGGCACCGTCACCTTCGGAGATGATGCCAAGGGTAAAATCATCGGTATTGGTAATGTAAAAATCGGCACATCCCCTTTAATTGAGAATGTTATTTTAGTTGATGGCCTCAAGCATAACCTCTTGAGTGTTAGTCAACTTTGTGATAAAGGTTTTGATGTAGTTTTTGATAATGTAGCTTGTAAAGTAATTGATAGAATTTCTAATACTTGTGTGTTTTCCGGTTTTCGTGAAAGTAATGTTTATATGATAAATATGTCTAATATGTCTTGTAATATTACTTGTTTAAAAGCCCTCGATGATGACTCTTGGTTGTGGCATAGAAGATTAGGGCATATTTCTTTTGACCATATTTCTAGGTTAAACATAAAGGAAATGGTGAAAGGTATTCCTTGTTTGAGTTTTGAAAAGGACCGAGTTTGTGACGCATGTCAATTTGGGAAACAAACTAAGTCTTCTTTCAAGTCAATTAAGGATATCATGACATCACGTCCTTTGGAGCTAATTCATATGGATCTTTTTGGCCCTACACAAACCAAAAGTCTAAGTGGGAATAGATTTGCATTTGTTTTGGTTGATGACTTTTCACGGCTTACTTGGGTTTTCTTTCTTGAACACAAAAATCAAGCACTTTCATATTTCTAATCTTTTAAGAAAAGAGTTGAAAAAGAAAAAGATGTTTCAATTTTAAGAATAAGAAGTGATAGAGGAGGTGAATTCATTAACCTACCCTTTACCACTTTTTGTGAAGAACATGGAATTAAGCATGAACTTTCTTGTCCTAGAACTCCACAACAAAATGGAGTAGTTGAACGGAAAAATCGAACTTTACAAGAGATGGCTAGGACAATGCTAAGTGAATATGGTCTACCACATTATTTGTGGGCCGAGGCCGTAAATACATCATGCTATATATCAAATCGTGTTTTCTTGTGTAAAAATACTTCAAAGACTTCTTTTGAAATGTACTTTTCTAGAAAACCAAATATTTCATATTTCAAGGTTTTTAGATGCAAATGTTTTGTTTTAAATACAAAAGATAATTTAGGAAAATTTGATGCTAAAGCTTATGAGGCAATTTTTGTGGGTTATTCTAATACTAGTAAAGCTTATAGAATCTTCAATAAATCATCTTTGACTATTGAGGAATCTATACATGTTAAGTTTGAATAATCTAACTTGTTTGTTAAGAATGTTGTAGAAATAGATGCTTTGGATGAAGGCTTGGAGAAAGTGACCTTGGAGGATACACCTACTATGAGAGACAAGCCAAAGGATGATGAAGGAAGTGAAGCTAAAGTAGAAGAGGCTCAAGGACATGAAATTCAATCAATTGAAGTGGAGCCTACTGAACAACTTCCAAAGGATTGGAGATACAATCCTCATCATCCCAAGGACCTCGTCATAGGTGAAGTATCAAAAGGGGTAACCACTCGCTCTAAACTTCATGATTTTTGTGGACATTATGCATTTATTTCTCATGTTGAACCCAAGAACGTCCTCGAAGCCGAGACCGATTCATATTGGTTGCTAGCCATGCAAGAGGAACTCAATCAATTTGAGCGCAACCAAGTTTGGCACCTTGTTCCTAGGCCCCACGATAGACCAACAATTGGTACTAAGTGGATCTTTAAGAACAAGTTGGATGAATCGGGTAACGTTGTTAGGAATAAAGCTAGGTTAGTTGCCCAAGGTTACACTCAAATTGAAGGAATCGATTTTGAAGAAACCTTTGCACCCGTAGCACGGCTTGAAGCCATACGGATGACACTAGCATTTGCCTCATATAAAGATTTTAAATTATTTCAAATGGATGTTAAAAGTGCTTTTCTAAATGGTTTTATTGAAGAGGAGGTGTATGTTGAACAACCCCCGGGTTTGTTGATCCTACACATCCGGATTTTGTGTTTAAATTAGATAAAGCTCTTTATGGTTTAAAACAAGCCCCTAGGGCTTGGTATGAAAGACTTTCTTCATTTTTGATTTCAAATGGTTTTAAGAAAGGTAAAATTGACACCACTTTGTTTACAAAACATGTAGAAAATGACATTCTTATTGTGCAAATATATGTAGATGATATTATTTTTGGTTCTACTAATGAATCTCTTTGCCAAGCTTTTGAATCATGCATGAAGGATGAATTTGAAATGTCTATGATGGGGGAGCTCAACTATTTCCTTGGACTCCAAATCAAGCAAAGGAAGGATGGGATCTTCATCAATCAAGCCAAGTACACAAAGGAACTCATCAAGAGATTCGGACTTGAAGGCGCTAAAGTGAGCAAAACTCCCATGGCAACAACTACCAAGCTTGATAAGGATGAACAAGGTAAAAGTGTAGACATTAAAGTTTATCGTAGCATGATAGGTAGTTTATTATATTTGACAGCTAGTAGGCCGGATATCATGTTTTCCGTTTGTCTTTGTGCTCGTTTTCAATCATGTCCTAAGGAGTCTCATTTAGTAACGGTAAAACGCATTATTAAATACCTTAAGGGCACTATTGAAATGGGTTTGTGGTATCCGAAAACCGGACTATTTGATATGAAGAGTTTTTCGGATGCCGACTATGCGGGTTGTAGGGTAGATAGGAAGAGCACAAGTGGAACATGTCAATTCCTAGGTAATTGTCTTGTATCTTGGTCTTCCAAAAAGCAAAATTCGGTAGCCCTTTCAACCGCCGAGGCGGAGTATGTTGCGGCCGGATCTTGTTATGCACAAGTTCTTTGGATGAAACATACTCTCCTCGACTATGATTTACACTTTGATCATGTTAAAATATTTTGTGATAATACTAGTACAATTCACATGAAAAAGAATGCAAATCAACATAGTAAAACCAAACACATTGACATTAGGTATCACTTTCTTAGAGATCATTATGAGAAAGGTGATATTGATATTGATTATATTTCTACCGATTTTCAACTTGCCGATATTTTTACTAAACCATTGGATTATGCTAGATTTTCCTTTATTTGTGGTGAGTTGAATGTTTGCATTATGAATTCTTAAAGATAAATTTTTTAAATGTTTTGTTTGCTTTGTTTAACCCTTTTTGATGTATGACAAAAAGGGGGAGAAAAAGAAAAGAGTTTTGTGTTTTGTTTGTATTTTGAGTTTTTAACAAAACTATGTGTTTTCAATGCCTTATGTATTTAGCTTTTCATAGCATTATTGATACATAGCATTATTTGA
Organism: Agave tequilana; assembly: GCA_038442645.1. Taxonomy (NCBI): domain Eukaryota; kingdom Viridiplantae; phylum Streptophyta; class Magnoliopsida; order Asparagales; family Asparagaceae; genus Agave; species Agave tequilana. The sequence continues at coordinate 100,105 of JAVJIF010009586.1, forward strand.
GGGGAGCTTTCCAAGCTCTTCTTTCATTTTTGTTTAAATAACCTATATGTTTTGTCATCATCAAAAAGGGGGAGATTGTTGGCCCAAGGTTACAATCACCCGTTTTTAATGTGTTTTGATGATTACAAAACATATTAGTTATTTGTACTAATATTGTTTATTGGTTAAGTGTGTTTCAGGATTCTAACTCAACTAGAAGGATTCTTCCCTAAAGGAGGTGCTTTGGACTCAAGTCAACTCAATTTGGGCTCAAGAATCAAGTTTTGAAGATCATATGGTGAAAGCCCTCTTGAAGAACTTGAAGTCTTTAGAATCATTGTAAGAATAGAATGTTAAAGTTTGAGTGTTGGATATTGGCTCTAGGATACACATACACAATTTGGTTTTGTTAAAATGAGAGTCTTGTATTTAAGTTTTCATGTTTTAAATTTGGTTTCATGTCTTAGTAGATATTTACATAACCCTAAGTTTTACAAAATAAATATCATGTTTAGTTCATGTTTATATACTCCTACTAGCATGTTACTTAAGTTTGTTCAAACCCAAAACTATTTTACAAAGAATTCTAAGTCAAAAAAAATACTGTTTTTCCTGTTTCAGGCTGACCGGCCGACCGGCCCGGTCGATCGGCGCCAGTGCCAGGATGTGCACATTTGTGCACGTCTGTCGGTCGACCGCCCCGGTCGACCGACTGTGAGCAGTTGCTCTCGGGTTTTCTGGGTCGACCGCCCCGGTCGACCGCCAGAAGACCCGAGCCAAGGGCTCTTTGCCAGCTGAGCTGGCGGTCGACCGGCCCGGTCGACCGCCAAGCCTGCAAAAGCCCAACGGCTCTTTCCTCTTTTGTGCAATTCTGAAATCTGTTTTTTGGACTGTTTTTTGGCAGACTTTTTCAGGGTTTTCCAGAACTTTTTCAGAGCAAATAAGGTCAAAATAAATTGTTTTTAACTTATTTCTCTCCCTATAAATAGTGGAGAAGAGTTTCTTACAAAACACCAAGAAAAATCCTTAAGTTTTCAAAGTTTTCAAAGAGAAAAGAAAAGTGTTTAAGCTCTCCATTTCCAACTCTTTCTTGAGCTAGTTTTCAGTTGTGTTCCCTTGCAAAAATCATCTCTACAACTGAGTTTTTCTCACTACACTTCATAGAGCCAAAAATTCCTTACTCATTCTATAGTGAAGTTGTAAAAAGAGTGAGAGTGTTGTAAAAGAGTTTGGTGATCTTGTTGTGATCACTCTTGTTCTTGTGATCTTCTTGTTCTTGTGGAGACACCTCTTCGGTAGGGGTTATTGTACTTGGTGGAGCTCGGTGCTCGGGTCTTCGGTAGACCGTTGTAATCGTCCTCGGTGGATAGTGGAAACCCTTCACGGAGGTGAAGGCGGGGAGTAGAGCGGTGGCTCAAACCTCGAAACAAACATCTTGTGTTTGCGATTGCCTTGTGTTCATTTTTGCTTTAAATTTCTCTTGCACTCTATTGCTTTCAATTACTTGCTTGAGATCTAGTTTTCTTTCCTTGTGCTATTACTTCAAGTTTGTAATACTTGTGATATCTTGTGTGCATCTCATCATTGCATATTATTCATCCTTTGTTCGATCAATTCTCATACAACAAGGTTGCATTGCGCACCTCTAACCCATTCAAGGGGAATTTGGAGGAAGGAGTTCAGAACCTCTCACGGGGTATTCGGCTCTTAGTCTTGTTTTGAGAGATCGTTGCATCATTCATCCATCTTAGTTTTAAAAAGATTGTTAGATTAGAAATAACACCTATTCACCCCCCCTCTAGGTGTTTTTCAGATTGTCCTAACCTAAAGAATACTTAAATACTTGAACAAGATTAGTACTAAATAACTACATAAGTTTTGTTATCATCAAAACAAGAAACCGGTGATTGCAACCTTGGGCCAACAATCTCCTCTTTTTGATAAGGATAAAACATATGAGTTATTTAAAAAATAGTTTGAAGAGCTTAGTAAAGCTCCCCCTAAAGTTATGCTCATCTATCAAGTTCAATCATTTATGACTAAAAAATGTGACAATTTCAAAGCAAGTCATCATATGCATATAGATATAGATGTGAAAGTTGAAGAGCTATGCAAAAATATTCCATCCTCCATCCATACCTCCAACCACCAAAATGGGTATGTAATAAGGCATATAAATATGAAATAGAGTAATAGAAATCATGAATTTCTAACTTACCAATTTAAAACATAAGTATAGATACCAATTTAAATAATATAGATATACCAATGTATAGATACCAATTTGCAAAAAAAGATATATCAATTTGAGATAAATGAAGTTGAAATACTCATAAATTCTTCTCCCCATTTTTGTCATAATAAAAAGGGGACCAAAAAACTAGTAGATACCAACTAAAAACTAAAAACTAGTAGATACCATTGAACACAAAGGTAAAAAAAAAAATACCAATTTAAAAAAATAGAAATTCATGTATTCTAAGAAAAGCAAATATGAATATCCATTGGAAATTTCATGTATCCATAATACAAACATTTAATTCACCACAAATAAAGGAAAATCTATTAAATCAAGTGGTTTGTAAAAATATCCGCTAATTGAAATTCGGTTGAAACATAATCAATTTCAATATTTTCTTTCTCATAATGATCTCTAAGAAGTGATACCTAATTTTTATATGTTTGATCTTGCTATGTTAATTTGCATTTTTGGTCATATGAATGGTACTAGTATTATCACATAATATTTTAATATGGTCAAAATGCAAATCATAATTAAGAAGAGTATATTTCATCTAAAGGACTTGTGCACGACAAGCCCGGGCCACAGCATACTCCGCCTCAGTAGTTGAAAGGATTACAGAATTTTATTTCTTGGAAGACTATGAAACAAGGTAATTTCCTATAACTTGACAAATTTCACTAGTTATCTTCCTATCCACTCTACAACCAGCATAGTCGGCATCCAAAAAACTTGTCATTGAGAATTGTCCGGTCTTTAGATACCACAAGCCTATTCCAATAGTTCTCTTAAGGTATATAATAATGCATTTTACGGTAATTAAGTGAGACTCTTTAGGATAAGATTGAAATCTAGCACATAGACATACACAAACATAATATCCGGCCTACTAGCTATCAAGTAAAGTAAACTACCAATCATACTACGATAGAGTTTATTGTCAACATTTTTTACTTTGTTCATCTTTTTCAAGCTTTGTTGTGGTAGCCATGGGAGTCTTGTATATCTTTGCATCTTCAAGCTCAAATTTCTTGATAAGTTTTCTTGTGTACTTGGCTTGATTGATGAAGATCAAATCACCTCTTCGCTTGATTTGGAGTCCAAGAAAATAGTTGAGCTCCCCCATCATACTCATTTCAAATTTTTTCTTCATGCATGATTCAAAATCTTTACAAAACTTTTCATTAGTAGATTCAAAAATGATATCATCATCATATATTTGTATTATTAAGAAATCATTATCTATATGCTTTGTAAATAAGGTAGTATCAATTTTGCCTTTAATAAAACAATTTAAAACAAGAAAAGTACTCAATCTTTTATACCATGCTTTTGGAGCTTGTTTTAAACCATGCAAAATCTTTTCAAGTTTAAAAATAAAATCTGGATGTGTAGGATCAATAAACCCGAGGGGTTGTTCAACAAACACCTCTTCAATAAAATCATTTAAAAATGCACTTTTAACATCCATTTGAAAAAAAGCTTAAAATATTTAAAAGAAGCAAAAGCAAGTATCATTCGTATGGCCTCAAGCCGTGCTATGAGTGTAAAGATTTTCTCAAAATCAATTCTTTTAATTTGGATGTAACCTTGGGCCACTAACCTAACTTTATTCCAAATAACATTTCCCGACTCATTTAACTTATTCTTAAAATTCATTTAGTATCAATTGTTGGTCTATCATAAGGTCTAAGAACAAGATGTCAAACTTGGTTGCGCTCAAATTGATTAAGCTTTTCTTGCATGACAAGCAACCAATATGAGTCGCTCTCGGCTTCAAGAATATTTTTGGGTTCAATATGGGAAATGAATGCAAAATGACCACAAATATCATAGAGTTTGGAGCGAGTAGTTACTCCTTTAAATACATCACCAATGATGAGATCCTTGGGATGACTTGTAGCATATCTCCAATCCTTTGAATGTGATTGTGTTGGCTCAACTTCACCATCTTGGACTTCTCCATTTGTATCATCCTTAGGCTTTTCCTCTTCATCATGTGCAGGTAAATTTGTCATGAAAACTTTTTCAAAGTCTTCACCTAAATAATCAATTTTTACAACATTCTTCACAAAAGAGTTAGATTCCTCTAACTTAACATGCATAAACTCCTTAATAGTCAAGGTTGACCTATCAAAAACTCTGTAAGCCTTACTAGTATTTGAGTATCCAACAAAAATAGCCTCAAAAGATTTTGGATCAAACTTGCCTAAATTACCTTTGATATTCAAAACAGAACACTTGCAACCAAAGACTTTAAAATAGGAAATATTTGGTTTCTCAAATAGTAAATCTCAAAGGGAGTCTTATTTGAATTCTTACAAAAAATAAATTTGATTCCCAATATAATATGTAGTGTTTACAGCCTCTGCGCATAAATATTGAGGGAGTCCGTATTCACTAATTATTGTCCAACCATTTCTTGAAGAGTCTAATTCGTCCTTTCAGTGACTCCATTTTGTTGTGGAGTTCCAGGACAAGATGGTTCATATTTAATTCTATTTTCTTCATAATAAGTGATAAAAAAATGGTTGATGAATTCACCACCTCTATCACTCCTTATGCATAAAATCAGAAAATCTTTTTCTTTTTCAACCCTTTTTTAAAAACATGAAAACGTAAGAAAACTTCATCTTTATGTTCTAAAAAAAACTCATGTGAATCTAGAAATCATCAACTAAAACAAAAACAAAATGATTACCACTAAGACTTTTGGTTTTAGTTGAGTCAAAGAAATCCATGTGGATTGACTCTAAAGGTCTAGTTTTCATGATATTCTTGATTGTTTTGAAAGAGAACTTGGTTTGTTTTCTAAGTTGGCACGCATCACAAATGCGATCTTTTTTAAACTTCAAATAAGGAATATTCTTCACCAAATCTTTAGAATTAATTCGGGATAAGTGATCAAATAAACGTGGCTTAGTCTCCTATTCTATAACCAAGAATCTTCATTAAAAGCATTCCAATAAGTGACATTGAAATCTAAATTAAGCATGTCAATCATATAAACATTATTTTCACGAAAACCTGAAAGAATATATGTATTTGTTTTCTAATCCAAAATGTCACAAGGGAATCATCAAAAACAATTTTGAAACCTTTATCACAAATTTGGCTAATACTTAAAAGATTATGCCTAAGACCTTCAATTAAAATAATATTGTCAATTAAAGAAGATGAGCCAATATTGATATTACCTATACCAATAATTTTGCCTTTGAATCATCCCCAAAGGTAATGGTGCCACCTTCATGATACCTTGATAGCGTTGCAAAGTTGTTAATGTCCCAAGTCATGTGCCTTAAGCAACTACTATCAAGATACCACCTCTCCCTATGTCTTGGAGCCTTGGTGCGTACCTATATTAAGCAATAAATTTATTGATTTTGGTACCCAAATTTTCTTAGGTCCTAAAGTGATAGTTTTTCGAACTCAAATATGATCATTTGAAGTATTTATACGATCATAACAAAACTTGGCCAAGTGACCTTTTCGGCCACAATAGGTGCAAGTATACACCTTGCCATAAAGAAATGCATGATGTATATGTGCAAAATGAGCATGTGAAACATGAGCATATTTAGTGTGTATAGCATGATGTGAATAAGATTATGTGTGAGCATGTGAAGCATGTAAAATATGAGGTTTCCTTTTAGTTAGCCTCTTTGAAAACATAGCTTCTAGTCTAGTTTAATCAAACTCACACTTTTCAAAATATTGCTTAAAGATTAATCTTGTTTTTCAAAGTTGAAATCTCGTTTTCATCAAGCATAGGAAATTTAGCCTTACAAGAAACTTTGTGAGCATCAAACTCCTTTTGTGTGTTTTGAAGTGTGGAAATAAAACTTATTTTTCTTTTGAATGTGTAACTATTTGATTTGGAGTAGTTTATTTTCTTTTTTATTCTTAAATATTTCTTTTTGAGAAAATCATAGTTATTGGATAACTCTTCAAAAGCTTCACCCAATTTATCCATAGAAAGTTCACATTCATCAAGATCAGATTCGAATGTTACCTTAGATATGTTCTCATTTGCTATGAAACACACAAGAGTCGTGTCAACTTCTTCTTCAGATTCGTTCTCAGAGTCCCATGTTGCCTTTAAGACTTTCTTCTTATATGATTTCTTAAAGGTTGTAGGCTTGGCTTTGTTCTCCGGGCATTCAGTAATGACATGTCTGGATTTCCTATAATTGTAGCAGACAATCTTCTTGTCCTCCTTGCCTTACCATTTTCCCCGGTTGTTCAATTTTGCCTTGTTGTATATCCTCCTTACATTCTTAACAATAAAGGAAAGATCTTCGTCATCTTCTTCTTCTTCATCATCTTCATCAAAAATGGTAGGAGTGGACTTGAAGGCTAGTATCTTCTTCTTTTGTAGGGCCTTCTCTGCTCTTGCTTTCCTCTCCACCTCATGAGTCTTGAGATTACCAATAAGACCAATGTGCTCCATTTCTTCTTTATCATTGAGCTCCTTCAAAGTTGTAGCTTTCACTTTCTAAGATGGTAGAAGAGCTCGGATGACTTTGCTCACCTTTTGGTCATTGTCTATTCCATCACCTAAAGAAGCAAGACCATTGGTGATTTTAATAAATATAGTAATCATATCATCAATTGATTCTTCTTCATTCATAGCAAAATTTTTATATTGAAAACACAAGAGATCAATCTTACCTATCTTGACTTGTAATATCCCCTCGTGTGTGACAAGTAGGTGTGACCAAATCTCATAGGTGGATTTGTAATGAATAACCCTAGCAATATCATCATCATTCAAGACTTAAGCAATGCATAGTGAGCTTTTGCATTGGCATCAAATTTCTTAGTGGCAATTGCGGACCATGTATCCTCATCACCATCAGGTACACTAAAAGGTTTAGTCACCACCTTTGCAACCCGGCTTCCTAAGGATTGCAAGAAAACGATCATCTTAACATGGAAAGTTAAGGCCATTAAATTTGGATGGAGTCTTGATTCCTTCGGCCATGTAAACTAGTGAAGTGAATAAATAAGTAATTAGCAAGTAGATCTCTCTAAGGTGGTTAAACAAAAAACTAGAGTACAAGGCTCTGATACCAATTAAAAGTACACCTAGAGGGAGGTGAATAGGTGTAATGCTAATCTTATGATCCAAATGTGGAGATGCAACAGTTTATAATATGAATAATGCAAACGGTCAACTCAAATCAAGAAGTGAAGGCCGGATTCCCTATGAAGGAGTCTAGAACTTCTCCTCTATATTTCTCTAGATAATGATTGAGATGCTCAATTGCCTTCTTGATTTAGAGAGCGAAAAATGACAAAAATAAATGATGCTAGTAAGAGAAATAGAAACAAAGACACAAGTGCAAGCAAATAAAGAGTAAGAGCAAGCGAGAAAATAATCGCAAACACAAGAGATTTGTTTCGAGGTTCGAGCACCAAGCTCTACGTCCCCGCCTCCAACGCGTGAAGGATTTCACTATCCACTAAGGATCTTTCCACAAAGGAGCCTCCATAAATGAATTATAAGGTCTACTCAAGACTAGAGCACACAACTCTAACTCTCAATCCTCTACACAAGAGATAGTATTAAACCAATGAGTTTAACAAGCTCTCGGTGACCACAAAGATTACAAACAATCGCTTTACAACTTCCTATTGTATTTGATGTGAGATGAAGCTCAGGAAGTTTGTGTAAGAGAAAATTAGTTGAAATGGTTCAATCTAGGAGCTGAAAACAAAAATTAGTTGAAATGGTTCAATCTAGGAGCTGAAAACTTGTAAAAAATAATTTTGAAATGAGAGCATTTGGAGCAAGAAAAACTTGAAAATATTTCTCTTGAATAAACTTGATTTTTCAAATATTTTCTAAAACTAATTATCTTGCTGTTAATCCTCTACAAATGAACCTTATATATAGGCAAATGATAAAACACTGTTAGAAGAGCCTATCAGGTAATTAAGAGAGAGATTAGACCCAAAAAAGAGCAAAAATGTCTATTGGGAAAATGTCAAAGAAATAGATTTTCAAAAACTAGTCGTTACTGTAGCAGTGCCAGAACATCAATCGACCGCCCGGTCGACCGATAGTTCAATATTTTGATCTAACCATTGGCGTCAGTCGACAGCTCGGTCAACTGGTCTCAACCGAGACCACGCTAGTGCCAGTCGATCGACCGCTAGGTTTTCCAGTTGACTGCCCGGTTGCCCGACAAACGTGCACAGTGTGCACAGGCGAGGTCAATTTGACCCCTGGTCTGGTCGACCACCCGGTCGACTGACCAAGCCTGGAAAGCTATTTTTAGGTAAAAATTGAATATAAACTAAGTTTAAAAAGTTTTATACGAGTTATAAAAACTATTTGTTAATACATAAGCTTCAGGATACATGTTAAAAAATAGGTTATAAAATCTTTAAAAATCATTGGACATATATCAAACATTGCATCCTTTGTAAAATATCAAAATGAGAAAAACTAGATATTAAAACTCATATTTTGAAAACATGAATTTTCTATGTGTTTGTGTGTAACTTCTTGAGCATCAATTTTACACACTATACTTTAACATACTATTTCTTACATAGGTGCTATGTCTTCAAGCTTTCTTCTAGTTGGCTTCTCAAAGGATGAGTCTTGATTGTCCTAACTTGAACCCATCCATGAGTGAGCTTGAGACGTCAATACCTTCCTTTTGAGGAAGAAGCACTTTGAATCTTCTTGAAACTTAAAGAATACTTAAACACTTGAATAAGATTGGTACTAAATAACTACATAAGTTTTGATATCATCAAAATAAGAAAGCGGTGATTGAAATTTTGGGCCAACAAAAAGGGGGATGAATTTAGAGGGAGAGGAGGGGAGAGAAAGGGTGTTGCGGCGAAAGAGAAAGAGGGGGATGAATTTGGAGCGAGCAGAGGAAGAGAGGGTGTTGCGGTGAGAGAGGAGGAGAGGAAGGAATTTTGAGGTAGGGGAGGAGAGATAGGGGGTTTGATCGGCTTTACCAGAGGAGGAGGAAAAGGAGGAGGAAGGAGAGGAGGAGAGAAGAAGGAGGGGGGGGGGAGACATGAGGCCTGCGGTGACGAAAGAGGAGCAATGCTACAGCAACAGCAGGCGATGATAATGATGGAGAAGGCATTGCTCTCTATCTCTCTCTCTCTCTCTCTTCCTCTCGCTCTCTCTTGCATGGAATAAAGACAGACTGACTAGACGAACAAAGTTTGTGAAGGAGTCACGGGAGAAACTTCCTTCGCTCGGTTTTGATGAAATTTGTCAAATGTCACTCTTTACATTATTTCAATAATTTTCTATTGCTAAATATTGTGATTTAGATAGTTTTTTACCAAAAAAGATAACAATTAATCTCGTGCAGTCCTGTTGTTGCAATATTTCCCAGTTTGGTTTTATAATTTAATTCTTGTAAGAATGTATGGTAAGGAGATTCGCATGCATTATATCATCAAAATACATTAGCATTAGGTTTGTTATCAAATTTGGTCCATTTTTAAATAAAAACCATGTTGATTTCTAGAAAAAAAAATCGCATCCAGTTATCATGTTTTTGAATCTTATATTTTGTACGTGTACTAGCATATTTGTAATTATTTCCTAATATCGATCTAGATATTGCTCTGTGGTGGAGATTTTCTAACATGATTAATTAGACAGTCAACTTCATACCACAAGTGAGAGGGTATCTCAATTATCAGATGATAATTGAAGATTTCAACACAGTAAATAGGCAGAGACAGAAGATTTTTACGTGAAAACTCAAATTGAAAAACCACAGGTAGGAGGGAGAGAATTCACTATAGTATCCCAAGGTTTAATGGTTCTGCAAAATATTATTGTCTTTACTACTTCCTAGATCCTCTTTTTTAATCGTCCTCCAGGTGCATAAATACCCTATGGCGTTGCAATAGATGACGCAGATATCTTGTATCTTCATAACTGCATAATTTGCATGTTGTGATTCCTCTAAATGCATAGATAATAGCACATGATTCTTGAGATTGATATGCAGAGATATCCAACACTCTTCATAACTGACCCACTGAAATAAGGGTGCTGAAATATTTAAAACGTGAGGAAAATCTGACAACGTAACTGACTCTGTGAATCAGGTAATCCTGGTGTTGAGCTGTATCTAGCGAGGAGACGGGAGTCTTCACGAAGGGCCTTTCCTGTAGGGGTCGGGGCCTCCAACTAGTGGAATAGATCCACCCAAGTTGAACATCTGGGTGAATGGTGATTAGTCTACAGTTTTGCATTATTATGTCGCATTTTCCTGCTGATTTATGAATAAAATGTCGGTCTAAACCGTGTTTTGGTCTCCCTTGCAGATAATCAAGACAAGGAGGGCAAAAGGGTAATAATAGCTTAATTAAACCTATTTTCGGGTAATTAAATCCATAATTCTGGAGGCCAAGTAAGGGAACTTCTAGAAGATGTATTGAATCTAGACCTTTGCGCACGTCAGACGAATATTCGGGCATAAATACCAGAATTCAGATACACTAAGAGGGTCCTAGAAGCCAGAGGAAGATCCTCACCAAACTAGGGAAATAATTCACTGGTTTGCTGTGGAAACATGGCAAATGCCGCTTTTCCATGGCAGTTTGGTGGGGTCACGCGTCGATCTTCAACGCGTGGCCCCATCTCGTCTTCTAGAACCCCTTTTGGCCTATAAAAAACCTACAGAGGCCTGAAACGAAAGCAATTTTTGATTTTAGGCTAGGTTTTCTATCTTTAGTATAGTGTAGTATAGGTGTTCTTCTTCTTTACTTCTGTATTTTAATTTTCTTTTTAGATCTTGTAGTAGGGCAGAGAGATTCAGAGAGAGATAGAGAGATATTGATGTAATAGATGGTGACAATCTATGTAAAGGTGTCTCCTTTCTTTTTCAATGTAATCTTCTCCATCTTCTACATGATACTTAGCTAGATTTTTTTCTCATGGCAATCTAACTACTAACCACTAATCATCTAACTACTTACTTGATAATCCACACGAATCAAATAGCCTTTGTAAGGCCTTGCTCTTGCAAGAGCCATTGATGGCTCATGATGATAGATTCTAACATTCTAACATTTCTAACATCTAACCCACTAACTTGCTAACTTATAATGTATTCTTTATTTCATGCTTACCTCTAACCGGTTTGTTGAATTAATAGTAGTTTGCAACTTATTGTGTGGAATGATGCGTTGTTTGAATGTAGAAGAACAATCTTATGGGCCATGCTCTGTATCGTCTCTTGAAGCCAAGGATTAGTGATGGCTAAGGATCCATGTGAGGCAACTATCACTAAGAGATTAGTATGGTTAGTGGAGCAATTAGTAGTTAGTAGTCATGAGTCTTCTTTTATCTTGTTTTAAAACCAAAATTCAAAATCTTTTATCATTTTCTATATTGTTGTTTTTACCATCCTCTTAGTTTACCTTTCTTTCATTTTCTTTACCACAAGCTTCATCTTCTTTTCTATTTATTTTTCAAACCACTTCTCTTTTGTTTTCACATCATCATTTTATCGCCTTCTTATCTAACTACCACTTCTAGATTTCTTTTCTTTTCTTTTTCTAATTCTTTAACAAAGAAGAACTTGTTAACATACGACGTGAAGAAGAACTGTTAATGCTTCTATCGCTTCCCGTCCCCGTGGATTCGACCCGTTGAGCCAATTTATAATGGAAGTATCGAGGGAACATTAACACACATATATAATTTCATTGATCTCATAAAACACACATTTTAAAGTGCTGGTTCCGCCCGATCAAATTTTTGGCGCCGTTGCCGGGGACAGGAATGGTTTGGATTTCACATTTTTGTTAACATTTTCTTCTCTATTTTGGTGTACAGGTCAATCTTTGCAAAAACTTAGCATTGCAGAAGTATAGTCTAGCTTGCATATCCCTGCTCTAGAAAGCAGGGACCCTGTTTTCATAAGTATTCCGCAGAAACCCAAGAAAGCCGCGAAAACGCAGCAATTTTTTGGCATTTGACTTCATCTTTTGCAGGGACTTTGTGATTGTTATACATATTTGCATATTTTTACTGCTTCCATACCATGCATATTACAAATAAAAATATGATTTTAATCCTTTTCTCTCTATTTTTGCAGGTCCACATCTTAAAAGAGAAAAAGGCCCAAAATCTCTTTAATTAGCAATAATTAAAGAGATTTAATTCAAAGCCCAAAAGAGCCCAAGTTTGAATTCAGAATCAAGGGAGATCCGCGCGCCAACTCAATGTTCTAGAAGGCCACGTGGCTAACAAACTTGTAACAACTTCACAACAGAAAGTTGTTAGCCAACAGCTTTCAAACGGCCGCGCCTTGCCCCGCGCGCGCGGCAAGATCTGGGCCGTTGAGCCCCGGATTTTTCTCCAACAACCTGGGCTCTAGATCCTTCTCTCTGAGGCCTATAAATACAGCACCAGGGTCTGCACAAGCCACAGAGAAGAGAGAGGAGAGAACTAGGGAAACTCTTGTATTTTGTTTTAGTCTTCTCCTAGGTTTTAGTCTCCATCTTCTTCCTCCTAGAGATTTTGTCAAAGAGAGAGAGTGAGTGCTGTTGAAAGCTTGTAATCAAGAAGGTGACATCACTTGTAACAAGGGTTAATCAAAGCTTCGTCTTCTCTTTGCAAGTTCTAGTACGTTTTACATTGCATTACTTTCTTGTTTTACTTCTCTTGCATTTTCATTGCTTTACTTCTCTTTGCTTTACATCATGAATTGTTATTTTGTTACTTGTGTAATGGAGAGCTAAATTCTATTGCATGGCTAGCTAACAAACTTACCTAGCTAACTTCTATCTCTTTGGATGATTGCTTATCTTTATACTTGCATTGTGAGAGTTTCTTTTACTTACCAAGGAAGTAGAGTTGCTTTCCCTTGGTCAATGCTTGTACAAACTCCATATGACTCATGTGTGCCTCATTTAGAGCCTTGTCTAGAACAAGAGCCTTGATGGAACATGGAGATGGATCACCAAACATGTGCTACTTGTATAGTAAGAACAATTTCTTTACTTCAAGCTAATTTGTTATTATGTCTTGAATGTTCAAATGAATGTTGATTCTTCTAACTTAGCATTCCTTGAGTACCAATCCTAGAGTTCATCATTGATAATCTATCTAGAGAGCCAATGAATCAATATGAGGCTTCAAGCTAAGAACTAAAGGAACACTCATCTTCAAAACGGTAAAGTACTTTGAACAAACAAGCAAGTCATACCTATTGCCAATGAATCAACATGAGGCAATCAAGCATCACCATTGAGTTTAGTAAGTTAGCGAAGTAAAGTTAGCTAGCCATGTACTTTCTCATCTAAAGTTTTCCAACATCTTCTTTACTAGCTTCTTTTCTCTTAGCAATACACTTTACTAAAGTTCTTTTGATTTCTTTTCCATCATGCACAAATCAACCACTTCTTCTATTTTCTTTTCCATGTCTCTTGCATTTGTGTAAATAACAAAGAAGAATCTTCGTTTTCATTTCTTCACTCCGAACCGTAAAACTTCCAACGTGAGCTCTCCTTGAGGATCGACCCGGTATAGCCATTGCTATAGCGGAGATTGGAAAGGATATATTAACCATCTCAAATACATTGTGAAGTGACAAAGCACCGAGGTTAACTCTAAACCTTTCTTCTTTCATTGAATACTTGTGTAATAACTTCACACTATCTTTTCCTAATCAATTTTTGGCGCCGTTGCCGGGGAGAAGCAACAGTTTTTGATTTCAAGTGAAGAACTAAACGAATCTTCTTCTCTGTTACAGGTTACAGGTGAAGAAAACAGCAAAATTTGCATTGCAGAATACATATAAGTGGCTCTGGGTCTCTGCTCTCGAAAGCAGAGACCAGAAGCCCTCTGACTTGCCGCGTTCTCCAAAAGCCGCGGTTCTGCGGCAAGGAGGAGTTGACTACTGACCACTTTTTTGCAGGGCTTGCTTCTCTGCAAAATACAGCTGCTGCAATACTTTAAATCTTGTTTGCTTCACCTGATATCTGCTAATCAACAGTAAAAAATTTGTTGCAAAGTTAAAAAAATTGTTTAGACATTTGCATATTAGGCACGTGTCTTTCAATTCTTTTACATTTACTGTTGAAGAGTGCTAGAGACAAGGTACGTAAGCATAGCATATAGACTAGGACTCACTCTTTGTTTGATTTAATTACGCTTTGAGTGAACCTTATTTGTTGATATCGTACACTTGCACAAATCAACTTTAAGGGCAAATCCTATAAAAAAGATAAGGTGGGGATTTTATCACCCTTTCCTTAGCCCACAAATCATTTTCCCAAGCACTCACAATCCTAAGCTTCTAAATAAAAATTGCTAGACGCTGGCCCTAGGGACATCCGGACTCACTTAGGAGATTATCCTAAGGGGGAAAAGTGTTGGAAAGTGACTTTTGTAAAATCAGTGTCTAGGAAAGGGGTTGAGGGCCGAAAGCCCGAAGGTTGCTGGTTACTTAATTAAGGAACGTCTCTGACGGAAAACCTCCCACCAACCTTACCCTTACCTGGCTGATTCGCTTATAGTCAAAGTCTACACCAAACCTCCTGTGGACGATCTAAAGTTAGGAGTCGTCTAGGTCCAGGAAACCTAGAAAGCTTGGATTGATTTTTTTTCTTTTTTCTTGATTGTTCTTTTTCATTTTTCGCCTGTGTGATTGGTGCACGTTGATTGTGTAATTGTATGCAAGAGTGGTATCGAGATCCGAATTCTGCTAGGCTTGTGAGAGTCTCTACACTGCCACATACACCACCACTCGACACAATCATGACCACCAACGTTTCGTTGCAAGACAAGTTCTATCCTATTCGTACATCACTTCCATCTTGCATTCTCCTCCCAAACACAAATGGAAGTAATTTTGAGTTAAAGCCCCAGTTCATAAACACTCTTCCACGATTCCATGGCCTTGAATCTGAGGATGCGTACTTCTTCATTCGGGAGTTTGAAGAAGTATGCCTTATGATGAGAATTTCCCAGTTAACCGAAGATGCTGTCAGACTTAGGTTTATACCTTTTGCACTTAAGGATATTGCTAAGAAGTGGCTTTATAATCTCTCAGTTAGTTCAATTTCTTCATGGGATGATTTCGTTAAGGTCTTTCTTAAAAAGTTTTATCCAATCCATAAGACAGCCCTTATGAGGAAGAATATAATGCAATTCAAACAAGAAGCAAATGAACCGTTTTGGAAGTACTTTGAGCGCTTCAAAGACCTAGTAGCCCTGTGTCCCCATCACGGTATAGAAAAATGGCGCCAATGCCAGATTATCTATGATGGGCTCGATTATCAGACTAAGACGCTCCTTGAAACCATGTGTCAAGGAGAATTCTTAAAGAAGGATGAAGATCAGGGTTGGGATCTTTTTGAGGCTTTAGCTGAAAAGACAGTCCAGTGGGAGTCATGTACGGAGAAACCTACACCCACAAATTCCAGAACCGGTTTACACTCCATAGAATCCTCAATAGCTGCAGAAGCTAAAATTACACAATTGATGAAGAGGATTGAATTGCTAGAGTCCAGGGAAAACTCTGCTGTTAATCAGGTCAACCCATCACCTGTGGTTAATCCGGGTTGTACCTACTGCCATGATCTGAATCATCTGTTTGAGGAGTGTCCAGTGTATCAAACTCAAATGTTTCAGGAGAGTACGAATGCCGCGTACACAAGACCCACTTACAATCCTTACTCCAAAACCTATAATCCTGGATGGCAAAACCATCCTAATTTTTCTTGGAGTCAGTCTGGTCCTGAGCAGCTGAGACAGCCATTTCCACAACAATACCCTGCTCAGTCTCATCCACCGACTTACCACCAGAACCCACCAAATGTCCATTCATATCAAAGTCCACCCAGGTTCCAGTCATATCAAAATCCTGTGCCTTACCAAGCAAATTTTCAGCCCCAGTATCAGCATCATCCACCACCAAACCCTTCAGACAAGAGACTTTCTGATTTAGAGAAATGATAGAGACCTAATCTAAGACCCAAGCTTCAATGATGAACAACCAGCAGCAGGACATGAACAAATTGCAAATCCAGATAGGTCAGTTGGCTAATTCTCTGGCCGAAAGACAAAAAGGAATGCTATCTAGCCAACCTGTGCCAAATCCCAAAGCCAATTTTCCCCTGCACGAAGTTGAAGACTTGGGACCCAGCCAATGCCAAGCCATTCAAATCCTTAGATCTGGGAAACATGTAGATAATAAGGTTTCAAATCAGTCTCCCAAATCTGTGTCACCACCTTCTGTTCCAATTCAACCCATGCAAGACAATCCTTCATCAAGCACACAACCATCCACTTCCCAATCTAAAGGAAAAGAGAAAGTTGATGAGCAAACATACAAGCCTGTTGTCCCATTCCCAAATAGGCTTACAAATCATAAGATGAATGCTCACATGGAGAAGATAAGAGAGATATTCAACCAAGTACAAATCAATGTCCCTCTCTTAGATGCCATTCAACAAGTCCCATCCTACGCCAAGTTTCTGAAAGAAATGTGTACCAAAAAGAGAAAAGCAAATGTCCCTAAAAAAAGTCTTCTTGGCTTCCAACATAAGTGAACTGCTCAATGGTCCAATCCCTGTGAAATACAAAGATCCAGGGAGCCCTACCATTTCTTGCATCATAGGGCAGACCACCATAAATAGGGCTTTGCTTGACTTGGGCGCAAGCATCAATCTTCTCCCCTTTTCCGTATATCAGCAGTTAGGGTTAGGCAATCTTCGTCCAACCCAGATGACTATCCAATTGGCTGACCGCTCTGTAAAGATTCCCAAGGGGAGATTACAGATGTTTTGATACGGTCGGGGAATTCATTTACCCCGTGGATTTTGTTGTTTTAGAACACAACCCGTACAAAATCACAGAGCGCAAACACCCGTCATTCTCGGACGTCCTTTCTTAGCTACAGCGAATGCAATCATCAACTGTCGAAATGGATCGATGCGTCTAACGTTCGGAGATATGACGAAAGAGGTGAATGTCTTCCATCTGGGGAAGCAGCCAAGGGATGTGGACAATGATTCTTTCGAAGTGAACTTGATAGAGGGGTTAACCAGCGAACATGTGGAGGAGGTTGAGTATGAGTCTGAAGAGGAGTTTGAGTTGGAGTCGGATGACTTCAACCTTGATCAGATTGTTGGATCAAATGTTGAAAGGACTACTAATTACACCCCTATTCTTCCTTTACACCATGAACAAACAGTGATAGATCCGGTCCCTTCTTCTGAGCTTAAGGCTCTTCCCGACCATCTCAAGTACAAGTACTTGGATGAGAAGGAATCCTTTCCAGTAATCATTGCATCCAATCTCACTAAACAACAAGAAGAGGACCTTCTGACTGTGTTAAGGGAAAATAGAGAGGCCATTGGTTGGACAATGGCTGATATCAAGGGGATTAGTCCTTCCATTGTTCAACATAGGATTCATTTGACGGAAAATACCAAGCCTAAACGAGACCCACAGCGTAGACTTAACCCAATTATGCAAGAAGCTGTTAGATCTGAGATTTTGAAACTATTAGACAATGGGATTATCTATCTAATATCCGATAGTCAATGGGTAAGTCCAGTTCACGCTGTGCCTAAGAAAGCTGGATTTACTGTGGTGGAAAATGAGAATAAAGAATTAATACAAACACGTCTTCCAACGAAGATTCGAGTTTGTATTGATTACAGGAAACTGAACACTGCCACACGTAAAGACCACTTTCCACTTCCTTTCATTGATCAAATGCTGGAGAGATTGGCGGGACACGAGTATTATTGTTTCCTGGATGGATATTCAGGATATAATCAGATCCCAATTGCTCCCGAAGACCAAGATAAGACTACCTTCACCTGTCCTTTTGGAACGTTTGCATACCGTAGGATGCCCTTCGGCCTTTGCAATGCTCCTGCAACGTTTCAACGTTGCATGTTGAGCCTGTTCTCAGACATGGTGGAAAATTTTTTAGAAATTTTCATGGATGATTTTTCCATTTACGGGGATTCCTTTGAACAATGCTTGTACCATCTGAAACTGGTTTTACAACGCTGTATGGAGAAAAATTTGACACTTAACTGGGAAAAGTGTCATTTTATGGTCAAGCAAGGAATCGTACTTGGGCACAAGGTATCACGTATAGGAATCGAGGTGGACAAGTCTAAAGTGGAAGTCATAACGAAGCTCACTGAACCAACATGTTTAAAGGACGTTAGATCATTCTTAGGGCACGCCGGCTTCTATAGACGATTCATTCAAGGGTTTAGCAACATTGCAAGACCCTTGACAAATCTCTTAGGAAAGGATGTACCCTTTATATTTGATGAGGAATGTCAAAAATCATGGGAAGAGCTTAAGAATAGACTTGTCTCAGCACCGATCATTTCTGCACCAGATTGGACCAAGCCTTTTGAGATTATGTGTGATGCCTCAGACTTTGCTATCGGCGCTGTTTTAGGACAGCGTATTGATAATAGGCAACACGTAATCTATTATGCTAGCAGAACGCTGAATGATGCCCAACTCAATTACACAACTACTGAAAAGGAATTTTTAGCGGTTGTCTTTGCGTTGGAGAAATTTCGTCAATATCTGCTAGGGTCCAGGACGATTATTTTTACTGATCACTCCGCCCTAAAATACTTGATGCAAAAGAAGGATGCTAAGGCAAGACTGATTCGATGGATACTTCTTTTGCAAGAGTTTGATTTGGAGATTAAAGATAAAAAGGCCGTTGAGAATGTGGTAGCAGATCATTTGTCAAGAATCCCGAATGCACCTAAGGAGAAAATACCGATTAATGATGATTTTCCTGACGAGCACATTTTTGAGATATGTGGAGAGCCCTGGTATGCTGATATAGTGAACTACCTTGCTACCAGGCAAATACCTTCTCATTGGTCAGGCCAGGAAAAACACCGTTTCATGCTCCAAATACGGTTCTTCTTTTGGGATGAACCGTATTTATTCAAATACTGTCCTGACCAAATCATACGTAGGTGCCTTCCTGAGGATGAACATCAGAGTGTTTTGACGTTTTGTCACAAGTTAGCTTGCGGTGGACATTTTGGTCCACGGAAAACTGCTGAGAAAGTGCTTCAGAGTGGATTCTACTGGCCCACTCTATTTAAGGATGCATATAATTTCTGCAAGCTTTGTGATAAGTGTCAAATGACGGGTCGTATCACACAAAGAGACATGATGCCCTCACACCCATCTTGGAAGTCGAAATTTTCGATCTCTGGGGCATCGATTTTATGGGACCCTTTCCTCTGTCCTACGGTAACCAATACATTTTGGTAGCCGTAGATTATGTTTCCAAATGGGCTGAAGCAATTCCAACAAGGACAAATGATAACCATGTTGTCATTAAGTTTTTAAGAGAATACATCATCTCTCGCTTCGGAGCCCCCCGTGCGATAATAAGCGATAATGGGAGTCATTTTGCAATAGGGCTTTTGAAGCCTTGATGCGTAAATACTCTATTACTCACAAATTATCCACGGCATACCATCCTCAAACCAATGGGCAAGTTGAAGTCACGAATAGACAAATAAAACTCATTTTAGAGAAAACTGTAGGACAGAACCGTAAGGATTGGTCCATCAAACTCACTGATGCCTTATGGGCATACAGGACCGCTTACAAGACTGTCCTCTCCATATCGAGTTATATTTGGAAAACCTTGTCACTTGCCAGTTGAATTAGAACACCGAGCTATGTGGGCTTTAAAGCAGCTGAACTTGGATTTGGATAAAGCCGGTGCATTAAGGAAGTTGCAGATATCTGAGCTTGAAGAGTTAAGAAACGAAGTATATGACAATGCTCGGATCACTAAACACAGAACCAAGCTTTTTCACGATAAATCCATTCACAGGAAAATTTTTGTCGTAGGACAAAAGGTTCTGTTGTATAATTCACGACTCCACCTCTTTCCTGGTAAATTGAGAACCAGGTGGTCTGGACCATATGTAGTGCACAAAGTCTTTTCCCACGGTGCGATCGAGATTCTTGACCCGAATAATGGCAACACATTCACTGTGAACGGTCAACGTTAAAGCCATTCCTTACCACGGAAGTCATGTCACAAGAAGTTCATGAATTGGTCTTCACGACCCAGTTTATCTGTGACCATTCCATTTGTATAGTTTCCCGCGCATTTTCCTGAATATCATTTTGGGACCACACTTGTAATAATTTTCTTTTACACTTTTTTGTAAATAATACATAAAAAAAAAAAATTAGGGATTTTTGTGCTTATAAGAGTTTCACATTCCTAAGAATTTCTCTTCCCTAGGATTCCACTCCATTTTCCACCTCTTTGACCTAGGTTTATAAATACACTCTTTGACCTAGGGTTAAATTTGGAAACATTTTTTCCCCCTCCTATAAATACTCTTTTTCACCTATCTTCCTCCCTCAAACGAAAACATCCCCTCAGATCTGAAATACTCCTTCAACAGCCGACCTCCACCAAAATTCTGCTCCCCAGTTTTCTCTAATCCGCCGCGCTCTGCCGCAGCTCCGCCGCCGTTCTGACACCTCAGGAGCGCCGGAAGAGTTCAGGCCGACTGACTTCTTTCCCTGGAGACAGAAACAGACCCATTCTTCCCGAAGCTGTCTCTGGTGCCTTCTGCACACCTGTCTTTCGATTTTCCCCACGAAATCTGGGGGTGGTTTGATCTCTTGTCCCTTGGTTCCTTTGCTCTAATTTTTACTGTTATTTATGGCCCCTAGTTTGTTTGTAGAGAGGGATTTCTCTAAACTTTT
This sequence comes from Agave tequilana, assembly GCA_038442645.1. Taxonomy (NCBI): domain Eukaryota; kingdom Viridiplantae; phylum Streptophyta; class Magnoliopsida; order Asparagales; family Asparagaceae; genus Agave; species Agave tequilana. The sequence continues at coordinate 121,080 of JAVJIF010009586.1, forward strand.
GAATGATCAAGGGGGATATGGGCATATATTTGTAGATCTAATACGTACGTGGAATTGGTATTCCTTAGTTTATGATAACAATGACAATAATGCATACTATTGCCCTGAATTGGTCACCACATTTTACAACACATTGGATCATGCATCTGTTAATCATAACACACAACAATTCACAGTTCATATGCCATTAGGTGACATCTTTGTCACCATTCCACTCATTGCTGAAATCACCGATGTCCCCATTCATCCCCATCATACTGACCCTTTGCCACTGGTTGATTACATGCCCATCATGGGGGTCCGCTGCACAGAGCAGGACCGTGGGCTCAAAGCCCAATCCACGTTTAGAAATGTACATTGCATTGGACGTTGGCTCCAACGTAATATTTTGGACTTGATCATACCACGACTTTCAACAGACCCGTGTTACAAATCATCCATGATTTAATGACTCATAGACACACGGTTTGTTTGAATAGGGCCATCTTCCATGCCATACTTGATAATTCCTCCCGCACTCGGGGTGCAAAGTATTCCCATCCAGTCTTGATTACACGTCTGTGTAGAAACTTCATACCAGACGATGTATTTGACTCCTTTCCCCGAGTGTATGTTGTAGCAGAGAGACCCACTAGCTCATACATTGGTTGCTTACACGCCCTCTGGACACCAAGTGCCCAGCCTGAGGATATTCCTGTGGAGTCCTCTTCGGAGGAGAGCTTAGAGGAGGTAGATGAGCCCCAATTTTGGAGGCAGGATCCCCCCACAGAATCACAAGCCTTCATGTCCGCCGTCTGGAAGGGCATGAAGAAGATCTTTAGAGGGCAAGTTCGTCTGAGGAAAAAGGTCGAGGAGAATTCCTCTCGTTTGGACAGTATAGAGGCGGCATTGAGACGATCACAGTCTGCTGGACCAAGCACCACCACGGGTCCAAAGAGACAGAGGGGATGATTTTTATCCTTTACCTATTTTCATGCATATTCTTATCTTGCATACATTGGGGACAATGCATGAGATAGGTATGGGGGGTAGATGCTAACATAGGATTTTTCACTTTCTTTTTAGGCCTTTTTAGGATTTTTCACTTTCTTTTTAGGTTTTTATTTTCTTTTAGATTTTACCTTTCTTTAGAGATTTTCTACTTTCTTTTTAGATTTTACTTTTTCTTTTAGAAAAATATAAAAAAATAAAAAAAAAAAAAGAAGAAGAAATTCTTTGATCCATGTTTAAAGAATCAAACTTGAAATTTAGGGATTAAGGAAGCTCTAAATTAAGATTTCTAATTATAAGTTGAAAAGAGGAGTTTTGTTAGATTTTTAGGTTAAGTAATAAAGGATTAGAAAAATTACTAGATTTTAATTCTTTCTTTAGATATAAACATTAAACATATTGAAGGATTAATCAAAGACTTTGTGATTTTATTTACATATATATATAATAAAAAAATATAAAAGAAAAAAAAGATGTACATAAATAAATAATAAATACTTAGCCACTGACTAAGCTGGTTAGCCGTGCCTCAAGAAGCATTGCCGATCACGCCTAAAGGTGGTTAAGTCCTTAAATTCCTTCGTGGCCTTTTTTACTCGAGACCTTAAACCCGAGGGATGTTTTCTCATCTGGTGCCCTAAGACCGTCTGGTTTGGGAGTCATCGGTTAAAGGCTCGCTACAAGGGTAAACTAGAAAGGCTAAGGATGCTAAGGAAATGTAAATAAATAAACATTGTAAATAAAATAAAATAAAAAAAAAAAAAAATTATATATATTAGTAAATAAATGAACTTGGTCTAAGAAAGATCCTTCATATTTATAGATGTATATATCCTAGGATTGATGCAAAATCCGGTTTTTGATCTTTTCCCTAAAATCTTAACCTAAGCTGAAAACAAAACTCCAATTAGACACTTTTAAGAGGAATGAAAAGTTTAGGGTAACCTGAAACCTATAGCTCAAGTTAGAATCTTTAAAACATGGATTAAGATTTTCACTAACCCGTTTTATTTTTCTTTATGGATTTTGTGGGTGTAATCCACTGAAAACCCTCAGGAGACAACACTCCTCCTCTAGGGTAACCTAGAGGTTTAACGGCTTGTTGCACGTGCTCAGTGCAATCGTGTCACCTACGAAAGTGGTGTAATAAATTAGTTAAGATTTTTCTTTTTCTTTCTTTTTTGCTCAAGGACGAGCAAAAGCTAGGTATGGGGGTGTGATTGTTATACATATTTGCATATTTTACCGCTTCCATACCATGCATATTACAAATAAAAATATGATTTTTAATCCTTTTCTCTCTATTTTGCAGGTCCACATCTTAAAAGAAAAAAGGCCCAAAATCTCTTTAATTAGCAATAATTAAAGAGATTTAATTCAAAGCCCAAAAGAGCCCAAGTTGAATTCAGAATCAAGGGAGATCCACGCGCCAACTCAATGTTCTAGAAGGCCACGTGGCTAACAAACTTGTAACAACTTCACAACAGAAAGTTGTTAGCCAACAGCTTTCAAACGGCCGCGCCTTGCCGCGCGCGCGGCAAGATCTGGGCCGTTGAGCCCCCGATTTTTCTCCAACAACCTGGGCTCTAGATGCTTCTCTCTGAGGGCTAGAAATACATGACCAGGGTCTGCACGAGAAGAAGAGAGAGGAGAGAACTAGGGAACTCTTGTATTTTGTTTTAGTCTTCTCCTAGGTCTTAGTCTCCATCTTCTTCCTCCTAGAGATTTTGTCAAAGAGAGAGAGTGAGTGCTGTTGAAAGCTTGTAATCAAGGAGGTGACATCACTTGTAACAAGGGTTAATCAAGGTTCGTCTTCTCTTGCAAGCTCTAGTACGTTTTACATTGCATTACTTTCTTGTTTTACTTCTCTCTTGCATTTTCATTGCTTTACTTCTCTTTGCTTTACATCATGAATTATTGTTTTTTGTTACTGTGTAATGGATAGCTAAATTTCTATTACATGCTAGCTAACAAACTTACCTAGCTAACTTCTATCTCTTTGGATGATTGCTTATCTTTATACTTGCATTGTGAGAGTTTCTTTTACTTACCAAGGAAGTAGAGTTGCTTTCCTTTGGTCAATGCTTGTACAAACTCCATATGACTCATGTGTGCCTCATTTAGAGCCTTGTCTAGAACAAGAGCTTGATGGATATGGAGATGGATCACCAAACATGTGCTACTTGTATAGTAAGAACAACTTCTTTATTTCAAGCTAATTTGTTGTTATGTCTTGAATGTTTCAAATGAATGTTGATTCTTCTAACTTAGCATTCCTTGAGTACCAATCCTAGAGTTCATCATTGATAATCTATCTAGAGAGCCAATGAATCAATATGAGGCTTCAAGCTAAGAACTAAAGGAACACTCATCTTCAAAACGGTAAAGTACTTTGAACAAACAAGCAAGTCATACCTATTGCCAATGAATCACATGAGGCAATCAAGCATCATCATTGAGTTTAATAAGTTAGCGAAGTAAAGTTAGCTAGCCATGTACTTTCTCATCTAAAGTTTTCCAACATCTTCTTTACTAGCTTCTTTTCTCTTAGCAATACACTTTACTAAAGTTCTTTTGATTTCTTTTCCATCATGCACAAATCAACCACTTCTTCTATTTTCTTTTCCATGTCCCTTGCATTTGTGTAAATAACAAAGAAGAATCTTCATTTTCATTTCTTCACTCCGAACCGTAGAACTTCCAACGTGAGCTCTCCTTGAGGATCGACCCGGTATAGCCATTGCTATAGCGGAGATTGGAAAGGATATATTAACCATCTCAAATACATTGTGAAGTGACAAAGCACCGAGGTTAACTCTAAACCTTTCTTCTTTCATTGAATACTTGTGTAATAACTTCACACTATCTTTTCCTAATCAGTTGACTACTAACAGCTTTTGCAGGGCTGCTTAGTTTACAAAAATTCTAGTTTGCTGCAATTCTTTATTTCCTATATGCCATCACATAAGCCTGCTAATAATCAACAGTAAAACGTTGTTGCAAAAGTTAAAATTGATTAGACGTTTGCATTTTAGGCACGCGTTTTTTCAATTCATTTATTTTTACTGTTGAAGAGTGCTGGAGCAAGGTACGTTCGCATTGCATGAAGAATAGGATTCATCTCTTGGTTGATTTTCATTGCTTTGAGTGTTTCCTATTTACATATCTTGTACACTTGCACAAAATTATTTAAGGGCACTAACCCATAACAAGATAAGGTGGGGATTTAATCACCCTTCCTTAGCCCAAAAATCACATTCCAAGCACTCACTAACCCAAGCCTAACTAAAATTGAGTAGACGTTGGCCCTAGGGACATCTCGGACTCAATTAGGAGATTATCCTAAGGGGGAAAAATGTTGGAATCTGACTCCTGCAAAATCAGTGTCTAGGAAAGGGATTGAGGGTCGAAAGCCTGAAGGTTGGTGGTTATTTAATTAAGGAACGTCTTTGACGGAAAACCTCCCACCAACCTTGCCCTGACCTGGCTGATTAGATTGTAGTCAAAGTCTACATTAGACCTCCCGTGGACAGTCTAATCAGTTAGGAGTCGTCTAGGTCATAGGTCTACCCTAACCTAGTTAAAAAAATTTCTTTTATTTGTTTGCTTATTTGTTTGTTTTTTGTTTGTATTCTATTGTGTGATATGGACTATAATAATAATTTTTCAACTACAATAATAATCCATATTACACACCGACTTCATTTTCGGATATTACCAACCCGGCATATCATAACTTTGACCAACTAGTGTTGCCGGATTGGTCTTATTCGAATCAATAAACCCATACCCCAATCTAATAACTATAATTTCCATAATGATTTTAACTCTTCACCGAATCAGTGGGGATTCACCTCCCCGAGCATAATTTTCAACCACCTTGTCCTCCTTCTCCACCTAGTCCACAATATTTTCAAGATTCATACTCAGTTCCACCCGTCCAAAATAGGAAACCATCAATTTTGGAAATGAGTATGCGTGAGTCCAAACACAAATCCCAAAATCTGATGGACTCACAATTTCACTACCACTTCCAAGACAATTTTTCATCTTTTCATCAAAACAAGAATGAATATCACCTATGAAGAGATGCTTGAATCCATGACTCAGGCTCAAAACGCTCGTAATAGTGACATAGATATGATGGTCGAATCTCTACGTTCTCACCATTGGACCAGTTCTGATGTCACTACCCATTCTGTTAGAGCCGAAGAGTCAGGTTGTTTTGGAAATCAAGATTCTATTTCAGAACAACCATTTGAACTTGCCTAAACTCCAAATTTTGAAAAAGATATTGACAGTTTGGCAAGTTACTCCTTTCCTGAAATAGAACTTGAAAATGATTATGATCCTGAACCCCAAATTAGTGATTCAATTCTTCTTCCTGATTCAATAATGACTCTGGTATCTTCACCTGACTTCAATCTTTTCCCGGAGTCAACATTGGATCCTGTACCAATTCATAATAAAATTGAATCACCCATCTTTGAGGATCATATTGAACTTGACCAATTATACACTTTTGAAGATCCTATTGACAAATTGGCAAGTTCTCATTTTTATGATATTGAACTCAATGAGATATGTGACCTAGATTCTCAAATCTGTGATCCAGTTCAACTTTCTGAATCAATATTGACTCCTGTTTTATTACCAAACTTGAATAATATTCTAGAGTCAGTTTTGATTCCATCACCTATCATCCCGGAACTGGAATCACCCATATTAGGTCACATTCCATTGTTGGAAAACACATGTGGACTTGAGTTTCAACTTCTTGACTTGGACCCAATTTCTGAACCTATTTCGACTCTTGAACCTTTACTTGATTTAAGTCACCTTCCTGAGTTGGTATTAGTTCCTGTCCTTCCTGAGTCCAAGTCAATCATTCTATCATTTCATACTCCTTTCTGGGACGAGGTGGTTGACAAATTTGACTCCGAAATTAGTTATGGAATTTGGAAATTAGATGGGGTTAAATACTAAATAAAAATCCTTAATGGACACATCTTTTTAATGGGTTATATTAAAGATATTTCTGGTGGGTTCCTCTGAATCCCACGAAAAGTCGATTGGGACGCATTTCGTGGACCAATCAGACCACCACCGGAACCACCACCTTAAGTTAACCTTTTCCTTCCCTTTCTTCTTTTTCATGCATCTATGCATTAATTCATACATTGAGGACAATGCATGAGATAGGTGTGGGGGAGGGTCTAACATAACTTTTCTTTTTGTTTAAAAAAAAAATTAACATTTTTCTTTACTTTAAAAACTTTTTGAAAATAGAAACAATATTTTGACTTATTTTTGTAAGAAATTAGTTAATTTTAAGGAATAGGAAAATCCAAATTAGGATTTCTTATATTTGGTCAAAATAAGATTATTTGTTTGATTTATAGAGTTAGGAAGATAATTTGTCAAAGTAATTTAGTCTTGATCTTTACCTTAATGAAATATGCACACTTCATACAATTACACACTTAGGGTTCAAAAACAAAGATTCTTATGCCTTATAAAAAAAAAAATCTAATTATTGATTAGCTAGGTGCTTTGGCCTAGCAAGCCTTAGTATTTATGTGAAAGATGATTAGATAAATTTGAAAAGAAAAATCCTCTAATTAAGCTGGGAATTTGTGCCTAATAAAGCATAAGTATTCACGCCTAAAAGAGGTTCATATAATAAAATCCTTAGTTTTGTGGCCTTGTTTGCTCGAGTCCTTAAGTCCTTGGGGGTGTTTTCTCACCTGGTGTCCTAAGACCGTTTGGTTTGGGAGTCATCGATTAGAGGCTCGTTACATGGGCAGATTAGAAAGCCTAATAGAACTAAGGAATAATACCACCAAAAAATAAAGTATATATAAATAAATAAGGCATAAGAGTTAGAGTTAATGAACCCTTAGTCAAAATTTTCACATTCACAAGGTGCATATGACTTAGGGTAAAGTAATAGACTAGATGAGAAGTACAATTTGACTCCTTACTTTGATTGATAACAAATTTTTGAATAGAGACTAAGTTTAGGAATGAAAAATTCGGTTTTCCTATAACTTATAGATTGCTTAGATCTTACAATCATATTTCAAATATTTTTCTCTTTCAAAATGCTTTTCAAAAATACTAACTCTTTATTTCTCTTTCTTTATGGATTTTGTGGGTGCAATCCGCTGAAAACCCTCACGAGACAAAACTCGTCCTCTAGGGGGAACCTAGAGGTTTAACGGCTTGTTGCACATGCTCAGTGCAATCGCGCGACCTGCGAAAGTGGTCTAATAATCCTTAGTATAGTTTAGTTGTTTTGCTCGAGGACGAGCAAAAGATAGGTATGGGAGTGTGATTGGTCGCTAATGTTGCATATATAATATCATATGTCCATACTTATTATAGAATAAAAGCCTGCATTGTCCTAATTAAATTATTTGATTTATTTGCAGGCCCAATCCTTAAGGATGAAGAGAAATGAGCCCAAAAGCCCACCAGAATTCTGAATTAAATCAGAGTTAATTCGCACTCACTAAATCAGGGCAAAATCAAGAGGTTGAAAACCGGTTGAGAAGAATCCTCTCAGAATCGATCGGTTAAAGCCAAGAATCCAAGGCCATTTCGTCAGAATCTGGGACCCAAACGAAGAAACTAACAAAGGATAAAGTCAGAAGATAATCCCAAGATGACCCACCAACAGGGTGTGGCCATCTGGCCACACCCTGGCCGCGGAAACGCGGCAAAAGCTGCGTTTTCGCGGCTTTGTTGGGGAGTTAGGGGAGCGTTTGCTCCCCCGACCTCCCCGGGATCCTATAGATTGGGTTTTGTGCCTATAAAAGGCCTATACTTGCGCTGAAAATGGACGAACATGTAGATTAGGATTTAGCCTAGTTTTCATTCTTTGTAGTTTAGGTTTTTTTGTAATTTGTATGTAGCTTAGGTTAGATGAAGATTCATGTAAGTAAGAGAGAGGCTAATGTTGAGAGTGACACCGATGTACCCTCCTCCTTTCTTCCATTGTCTCTGCAAGTAATAAAGGTAAAAGCTTCTTTTTATGTTCGTATTTTATTTTGCTTTCCTCTTCCTCTTTCTACTTTACCTTGGTTGTATTTGTTGAGTCTACAAGTGAATTCCAAAGCAAGTATAACTAAGCTACGTGAGAGCCAGCGATAGTTCATGAAGACGTTCTCCTCTTCCAAGCTCCGCATCACTTCGTTCTTGATATGCTTGACGATATAATGTGCACGGGGACTGAGCTCGAGTTTATGATCTATGCGTTGAACGCCTCCGAAGCAAAAGGTAGAACTTGCAAAAGGTTTCCAGGTAAGTCATCAATTAAACTAGGTAAGTATTCCTTCCTTTTCTTTCCTCTCTCATTTCTGTAAATTATATCACCACCTCTTCCAACTATTTCTTCTCCACTCACTCCATTTGTACATAGTCGCTTTTATTGTTTTCTGATTTTTTCACCTTCTTCATCTTTCATTTTCTTCTAACATAACATAATTCTCTTTTCCATTTTCTTAACTTAAAAACAAAGAAGAATCTTCGTCTTGTTTTCTTAACGATTTCAATAAGAACGTAAACGCTTCTATCGCAAAACCCTCCTTGTGGATCACGACCCGCATAGCCACTTGCTATAGCGGTAAGAATTGAGCACTTGCACATTTTTATTATAAGTTCTGAAATCTCGTATTTTGTGTGCAGGTTTTAGCCTCAATCACCCGCGTCTCAGCATCACTGCAGCACTAAGACGCGAGGGCCGAAACCCGCGTCTCAGCCCCACTGCAGCACCAAGGCGCGAGAGGAGATACCCGCGTCTCAGTTATAACTGCCCTTGTTATGGGGGTCAATCATTGGCCACATAATGAGGAAGTTAAGCCCCATTGTGGAGTGTTTCTAGGAGGCGTTCACCTCTGGGACCTCTATAAATAGCCCCGCTTATTATTGAGAAGAGGTCGATCAGATAATTTTGGGGAGAAGAATTTGACTTGTGAGCTTCCAAAGAAAAGGAAAGAGAGCTCAACTCTTCAAGCAACTTGCTGCGTACAAGCCAATCTTTGCCTACAATCTCTTTGAGATTCGTGGTCGACAGGAGCTGTGTCACTCCATCGACCATCCAAAGAGAGGATTCCCAAGAGTTCTTGACGTTCACCCCCGTTCAACGGAAAACAAGATTCACTTTCCACCGCCACCTGAAGAACCCAGAATTAAACAAAAGGGAGATTCAAGTCTCAACATCTTCCCTCTCTTGTAATCGGAGTGTAAATCCATTGTAATCTTTCATTTGATTCAAGAAAATTTTACAAGGAACCTTATTCCCGTCAAACACGCAGCAAGAGCTTGGATTAGCAATTGCCCATCTGGACCCTCCTTCTTTCAGCCTCCCCTTGATCGGCTCGCGAGATTCTCATCTTGCTACTCGTGATTACTTTCCTGTATCTCATATTGTGCATCCTGCTTTTATGCTTCTTAGTGATCATATATTCTTTAGATATTATATCATGCCTTGTGATAACTGTGTACTGGTGTTATTATTGCTGGATTGTGTGTTACCAATATGCTTCCGTACTCTGATTCTTACCTGTACTGATAATTAGCGTATATACGTGAGGGTATCTATGATCTGCATATATACGTCACAGTAATGTCTCCGTACCCGCGTGATCGGGGCGTTACAGGGTGGTATCAGAGCCTAGGCTCTCACATCCTCGGTACAACAAGTCGGCAAATTAATGGTAAAGAAATTTGCAACTGGAATGCATGAGTCATGGTTATAAAATCCAACTGCAAGTACAAAGTTATCTATTTCCTCTTGATCGTCCTTCTCTTGATTCTTGAATCTCTTCCATCCTTTTTTCATTTCCAGTTTCTGTCATCCTTATACCAACTCAAGATATGGATAAACTGGTAGGGTAGCTGTAACGCCCCGATCCCGTAGGTACGGGGACGTTATGGCGACGTACATACGTGAGGTGAAAACAACCTTACGCGTACGTTAAGCCTCAGTACAGGACATAGCCTCCATATACATAAGGTTCTAGTAAGGAATAAGTACAAGAATACCTGCAGAATGAGGTTAGTGATCATAACAGATAGGAAAACAGGGATAAATAAGATAACAGCAATAAATCACAAAGATACCTATGAATGAGCTCGATGATGAGTCTCCGATGTGAACCCAATGGACTAACTGCCGATACGCTAACTCGGGCCTCCAACCTGGGCACGCAAACCTAGGGTCGTCAGTAAGCGACCTAGTGAGTGGAAAATGAAGGAGGCAGTAATATATACCATAGTAATACAAGCACGATACTAATATATAATACATGATGTTGTCTAGTGATACCATATAATAAGTATATCATAAGCAGTAGAAATATATAAACATGTCATCTTTTAATACCATCCCTAAGCCGGTTATCATCGGGTCATGTCGATAGTCGTATCCAGTATATATCATAAATCATGTTGTCTAGTGGTGTCGTAATAGAATGAACTGCTAGTGGTGACGTGATAGAAGTGAACATGCAGATGACATAAGCAATCTAATCACAATACGATGTTGTGCATATACAGTAATGATATCTACTATACAGAAAATAGAATATAGGCAATGTAGAACATGCGTAGTATGCCACCACAGAAAGTGTAACATGTACCAGGTAAAGTAATAAGTATACATGTAACATGATATCGGATAAATTATTATAAACAGTAACAAAATAGCATACATGTATCAGGCAAGTCATGTCATTTATACACTAGTAGTAATCAGTACCTCCTGGTATTTTAATCAATCTCTTCTAGTGTCCCATACCACTGGTAGTTCATACTGGAGCCCGCACTCCAGTCGAACCCATCCGGACATGGCCTACGGGTACCATTATCCAAACGAGAGAGTGACCAAATAACAAGTGTTCCCGATGTCACTATTGTGTATACTGTTTTATTATGTTAATTGGAAACCCATGGTCGAGGAGCTCTTATCGGGTAGATGTATCCCGTGCATACCCGGAATCACGGCCTTAAATAAACCCCTGGCTGCTGAGACCAGGGCCCTCCGCTAAGAGGGGAACAATAATCAAGTAACGGGAGCTCATGGAGCTATACAATCGGTAGGTAGCACTACCATCCCCTGCAGTGGGAGAACAATATGGATCCAGTACATCACCCGATAAGATCTAATCAACCATCAAGTCTCCCCCATACCGAAGTTATCTTTATGATCTGATATGTCAAGTATACAATGTAACAAGAATAATTACAGTACATGATACGAGTAACATGATAACCGGACCTGAGCTCTGTTGATAGCATAGAACAATATAACGGGAAACGGGAACAATATAACGGGAAACGGGAACAATAGATGTGGGATTCCACATAGCATATCAACAGCTCTCATGTCCAGTAATGGGAATATCAATATCAGTAACAGAAAACCATCATATAAGAGGAATACAGGGATAACATGAAACAATAATACATGTAATACAATGATGCATATGACAAGATGATAGAAACAATACATGCATGTACACTCGTGCGGTGAGCATATGTAGCAGGGATGTGAGACCATGAGATAACTGTGAAAAGAGCCTCCATGTGATGATGATAATAATAATATGAAATGTAGTAAGTGTTTATTACAGTGGTTTACTATTGTTTACCAATTAGGAAATATGAACAATAAGGATATACCGGTACGCATGTTGTATTTATAGAAGGCAACCAAGTTCAAGTAATATACTAAAAAGACAATTATAAAATCAAAACACTCACAAACTAGCCATGGAAGGTAGCTCTCTTTCCTCACGATCGCAACGGATCCAGAATCGTCCAAATCGGAGTCCGAATGCTCCAGATATCACCCGAATACTAAAAATCATAAAAATGGTTTAAATATGTAAATAAAAAGAATTCAAATGCAATTAATAAATTGAATCAGGGGGTTTTCTGCAAAGTTACCTTTATTGGGTTCTGGATGCGGATTTGGTGAGATAACGGATAGGGTTTAGATCCAATACCCAAACCCATAACTTAAGTTATTGGGTAATTGGGTTAACGGGTTGAGGGGGGATTATTGGGTTTCCTAGTGAACCCAATAGGCTTATTGGGTTTGGGTTCTACCCAAACCCAATAAGGAACCATAGCAGCAGCAGCAGCTTGCTGCTGCTACTCCTGCGCGGGCCGACCAGCCTAGCTGGCCGGCGACAGGGGGAGGCCCGCCGGTGGCGGTCCCTGCCGCCGGCGGCGGTCCCGTAGGTCAGGCCGGGAGAGAGAGAGTGAGAGAGAGATGTTGGCCCAAAAGGCCTTCCACCCTAGTTTTGATGATGATTAACTCATGTAGTTATGTTTACTAATAATCTTATATTATTTAAGTTTCAGATCATTAACCAAGATATTAATTGGTGATTAGCTTCAACAAGGTGTTTGGAAGCCTTCACAAGTGATTCCAGGGCTCAAGCTTCAAGATCACACTTTGCCTAGCCCATGGATGGAGTTTTGGAGCAAGTCAACTTGAAGATGAAGATCATCAAGAAGACTTAGGTATCCATAGTTTAGTTTAGTGTGTTTTTAGATCCATTTGTAAAGCTTAGTATAGTTGATATGCTCAAGTTCACAATACACACATAAATTCAATATGTTTGGTTTTTGATTGAATCGGTTTTGGATTTCAAGGCTTGACACCCTTCTATAGTTATTACCATAACTTTTTATTTTTATATTCAAATAACATGATTTAACTTGAATTTCAAAGATAACTTTCAGATATAAATTTCTTATTTAATAACCATTTTTTGATTCTAATTTTAAAGTTGTCAAATATTTGGTTGAAATCTGTTCTTGTTTTGAAAACAGTTTACAGTTTCTGTTTTGACACCTTTTAATATTTTATTGATAACATTCAATTCTGAAATGATATTGATTTGATTTAAGTTGCATTAGAAAGAAGACTTCAATATCTACAACTTCATCCTATATACTTATTCCCAAATTCGAACGTTTTATACCTCAAAAATGTGTTCCAATCTGACCTATTTTGCTGTCTGCCAGGTTGGGCCGGTCGACTGGGACAGTCGACTGGGCCAAGCAACCAGTCGACCGGCCAGTCGACCGGACGTGCACAAAACCGTGCACGTCGGCTGTTTTGTAGACGGTCGACCGTGCGGTCGACCGACTGAGAGCAGATTGCTCTCGGGTTGTTTGGGTCGACCGACCAGTCGACCGGCAGCTGTCAACGGCTATTTTTTGACCGTTGGACGGTCGACCGGCCAGTCGACCGTCAGGCCAGTCAGGCTGCCACATCAGCCTAACGGCTAGTTTTTCCTAGGGGCTATATATACCCCATTTCTCCATTGTTTTGGCTAAGATTTTAAGAGCTCATTTTCACCCATTCTCTGGTTTTAAAAAGAAGTTTTCAAAGAGTTTTTAGTGCTAAAAAGATTTATTCTTTTGTTTAAGTTTTTGGAAAAATCAAAGATATTGGGAGATTTATCTTGTTCTTTATTTCTATCATTTACAAAGGATTTTTCCCAAGTATTTTTCTTTGATTTCTTGATTTCCAACACCTAGTTTTCCACACTTGAGCCATATCTTACTATCCTAATCTATTAGGATCTTGTTTTTGTGGAAAAAGAAAAAGGAAAGAGGTTTGTGGTTTAAAGAGACCACTTATTGTAAACCCTTGATTTATTGGTTGCTCCCTCTTTGGTAGAGGTTGAGGTTGTGTAATTGGGTTGTTGATTTGCTCCCTCTTAGGTAGAGGTGGAGATTGGTGTTTGCTCCCTCTTGGTGAGGTGGAGTTGGTTGTTGGTTTGTGTCCCTCTAGAGTGAGGTGGATGGGTTGTTGTATTGGCTACGGGCCTACCCCTCGGTTGTGAGGTGGTTGTTTGAGAGAGGAGTTTGGTACTCCTAGTGTTGTAACAAATCCTCTTCGGTAGAGGTTCCCTCGGTGGGAGATAGTGGATTGGAAATCCTACACGGTGGTGTAGGCGGGGATGTAGAGCAAGGTGCTCGAACCTCGAACATATCTTGGTCTTTGCGTTTGATCCACTTGTCTCTAAACTCTCTCTTTATTTTGTGCAAAGCATCATTCTTATTGCCATATCATACATATCATATTTGCTTGTGTATTGCCTTGCATAATTCATATTGCTATATCTCTTATATGCTTGGTTTTTTGTGTGTGCCTCACTTGTACCTAATCAACAAGAGCTTCACATAGCACCTCAACCCATTCAAGAGGAATCAAGAGGAGTTAGTCCAGAGCCCTTCACGGGGAATTCGGCTACACTTGTTGATTGTACTAAGTGTGTTGCAAGATTTGCATTAGCTTCCGCATTTAGCGCACATAGTATTTGCATTTAGTTCTAGATTAGCACTTACACCTATTCACCCCCCCTCTAGGTGTTTTTCAAGAGAGAGATAGAGAGAGGGGAAGGTTTGACAGAGAGGGAGAGATGGGGCAGGGGCTGGCCACCGCCAGCCCTGCCGGCGTCGCCTCGCCGCCGGCGATTCTGCCCGCTGGCGGCGGCTCCTAGGGAACGAGAGAGAGGGAGAGAGAGATGGAGAGAAAAGAAGAACAGGAAAAAGAGAAGAGAAGAAAAGAAAAGAAGAAGAAAGACAGGAAAAGAAGAAAAAGAAGAAGGAAGGAGAAGAAGAGGAGGGGCGGACTCCGGTTGGGGGTCGCCGGCCATCGGCGACGCGCCGGCCGTGGTGGTGGCCCCACAGAACGCGCAGAGAGAGAGAGAGAGAGAGAGAGAGTAAGGAGAGAGAGAGGAGAGGGTTTTAAAGAGGGGAATGGCGGTGGAGGGGGAATCTTTGAGAAGAAGGGAGAAGAAAAGGAAAGAAAAAAAGATAAAAAAATAATATTTTATTATTATAATATTGGCCCAATATTTGACCAGCTCCGAACAGTGCCCAAAAATTACAGAAAATAGGAAATATTGTCCTGAGATGTAATATGAAGAAGTTTTGAAGAAATTCAATCCGTTTGCAAATAAAAAATCCCGGAGCGTCTCGCCGATACCGGTCGACACCGGTTTGGCCCGATTTTTGATAAATTCAGAAAAGGCCCCAAAAATATCCTAACGTAGAGAATACGATTCTACGACACATGGTGAAAGTCGATTCTCAAAATTCTGCTCCGTTTGTGAAATAAAAATCGTAAAGCCTATTATCGGTATTGGTCGACACCGACTACGGAGAGTTTCCAAAATAATCCAAAAAAATTTCAAAAAATCCTAAAAAATCTATAATATTAGAAAATAATATTTGAAACTAAAATCGTCTCAATCTAACTATCAGAAAGGTTAAATCAATATTCTACGTCGTATCACGTACTGATACTGTGATACGTACACCAGGGATCAGGGGGTTACATTTCTCCCCACCTTACAAAAAATTTCGTCCTCGAAATTTCAATTCAGGTGTGAGAATCATATTTTCAACCCCAAAGCTGAAATGTTATGGGCACACGACGCTTCCGCTGCGCACTCTGATATCTCTAAGGAACTCAAGGTGGATAATTAGTGTAGTGAACTACAACGAATAGAGTGAAAGCAATAGGATCAGGAGAAAGGAAGAAGGAAATCAGATATTCAGGAATAAAACAGAGTCAAGGAATGAATGGGCAAGAAATGGTATTCTTATACTCGTCGCTGGAATTCCCAAATGCAGATACATACAAGTTTGAATCTGAATCTGCTTGCATTATTGGTAAGAGCCCGAGTATTGACCCAGGTGGTTACCCACACCATGTGTGAACCTAGGCTCTGATACCACTATGTAACGCGCCAATCCCATAGGTACAGGGACGTTATGGCGACGTACATACGCGAGGTGAAAACAACCTCACGCGTACGTTAAGCCTCAGTACAGGACATAGTGTAATACCCCGTTTCCAGAATACGTACTTAGTTGCGTATTCAGTTTTCCGATCGTATTTTTCGATTTACTTCCTGTAATTGACCGAATTTAATTTCAAATATTATTTTCCAATATTTTAGATTTTATATGATTTTCTGGAATTTTCCTGAATTAATTGAAAATCTTCAAAACCGGTGTCGACCAGTGTCGCTGAACGATTCCCAGATTTTTATCTTACAAACAGTTAGGAAATTCTAGAAAGTCCTTTAGGCATTATTTCTTAGAATCGTATTTCTTACCTAAATACTTTTTCTGGGAATTTTGTGATTTTATGAAAATTCCACCGGAGTCGGTAGCTAACTGATTCCGGGATTTTTAGTTTTAAAAACTATAAATTATTTCTCCAAACGAATTTCACCATGAGTCTTAAAATATTATTATTGATTTTTGGTAAATTTTACGAGTCGTTCCAAGATACTTGGTTTCGGGACGATTTCGGTATTTTCCGAAATGTTTTCCGCATCCTCGACTTAAACCCGGGAATTTGTCTTTTCAATATTGTATTTTCTAAGTCCAAGAAAATATCATCTTTTTTAAATTCTTTTCCTTTTTCCTTTCTCTTGTTTTCCTTTCCTTCCTTCACAAGCCACAAGATTTCCAATTTCCAAAAATTCCAATCTTTTCCAATTTTCCAACAAACTCCACAAAACTCCACACACTTCCTCATTAATGCCCCTCTTTCTCTCTCTCTTCCATGGCCGGCCAAGTGGCCAAAAGAGGGACACCTCACCTCCCCTAATTGCAAAAACCCCCTCTCTTCTACCTTATTTACAACTCCTTTACAAAAGCTAAAACCTATATAAACATTTCCTTTACATTTCTTTTCCTTTTTCTTCATTTCACCAAAGATTTAGCCCTCACCAAATCCTCCTCCATCTCAAACTCCACCACCAACTCCAAAAGCTCACCTAAGTCTCCATCTCCTCTTCAACTACCACTACTTTGGAATTGAGATCGTATCTCTCATCGTCGTTTATATCGCCAAGGATCAAGTTGGTGATATTGTCGACAACAACCTTTTCAGAACTCGTAAAGCTTCAAGTAGCCGTTCTTTGTGAGTATTTTTACTCACCAAGACTTGTTCAATTCTTAGTATACTGGTGGTTACAATTCATGTATACTTATGCCTTCAAAATCATGTTTTTGGACCATCAAACACAACCATCAGAAATTCTGTTTTGCACTCTGTTTTCCCACGATTAGTTGACTTGACCTAGGGATTAGTCGACTAACCCATCTGTTTTGAAATGTAACCTTTTCTGGAACACAGTTTTAGTCGACTTAGACTATCTATTAGTCGACTATAAATCTTTGTTAGTCGACTACACTTTCCACCCTAGTCGACTAACTTTTCCTGAATCAGAAACTCAACTCTCTGTATCACAGACTTAGTCGACTTAAGTATCTGTTGGTCGACTTATAATCATTGTTAGTCGACTAACCCTTCCACCTAGTTGACTAACTTTTCCTGAAACAGAATTCCAACTCTCTGGAACCCAGTTTTAGTCGACTAGTCCAGACTGTTAGTCGACTAGAGACCACTATTAGTCGACTAACCATTCCACCTAGTCGACTAATTTAGGCTGTTTATTATAGTTGATTTCTTTCCTGAATTTGGATCCTACCCTTGATACATGTGGGACATATTATTCTTGGTTATGCTTCATGAATGGTACTTCATGACCTGTTAATTGATGGATGTTACCTCTTGTTACTTCATGGCTTGTTATTGTATATTCTCATTTCATAACTTGCTAATTAATGAATATCACCACTTATCATGCTATCTCTTAACACCAAGTATGATACACTTGACTTTTGTATAAAATGGACCAACTTACATTGGGTCGGGGGAAAACATGTGGATATCAATATGTGTTCATGTTTACAGTGGCATTAGGTATGTTGTGCAACTATATTTCCGGTCTAACCTGTGGGCCTCCAGGGGACCGAGGGGAGTGCCTGCTCCCTCCTTACTGGTACCATCATGATAAAGGGCATACATAAGTCCCTCCTGTTAGCCTAGCGGCTGGTTTCCGTCATCAAGCAACGGAACAATCCTGGACCGTTGTCCCGGGCATGTACGGGACCCACTGTAAACATAGTTCGTTGATAATCCCGCTGGTTTCCAATAACAACCTTGCTTTACTAGGATATGGATCTATGTGCGCTGGGACGCTGGTTCACATAGCTAGATATCACAGTAAGACAAGTAATAATAATAAAGGACGTTAACTGTGGATCTATTGTATTCGGACTTTTACTCTTTATGCTTCCATTACTTGTTGATTTGTATTCATTATACTGTTCTAACTCTCATATTCTTGTCTCTTAGCCATTTGGCTGTAGCCTGTTCATTGTTGGGAGGTCCTGACTCCCTTGGATTTGTATATTCAGATTCCGAAGCTTGGATCGAAGTGGAGCCTTCCACAGAGGATCAAGCTTTTCTTAGTGAGCAGGCAGTCTAGTCCCAGTCCTTTGTGCCAGATTTCTCTTTTTGACTCACGGGATCTTCATCCTACTCGTGAGCATTTTGTGTTCATATTGTATCTTTTACTTTTGGACTTGGTTGTGATAAAAGATACATGTAATGTGTAATATTTTATCATATCCTGTGATAACTTGTACTTGTACTTTTAAGTTGGCATATATATGTATATCACGCTTTGTCGTGTACTCTGATCCTTGTTGTACTAGATGCTTAGCGTATATACGTGGGAGCATTTTCTGACCTACGTATATACGTCGCAGTGACATCCCCGTATCCGTGGAATCGGGGCGTTACAGGTTGGTATCAGAGCCTAGGCTCTCACACCTATAGTACAATCAAGCCGCAAATTAATGAAATTTGCTAATGCCAACTACAATGTACAAAGTTATCGAGTCCTTCTTGATTCCTTCCCTTGTGTCCTAAAATCCTTCCATTTTTCCCAATTCCAGTTATCTTTTCCCCAACTCGGTATGGAGAGAAGGTCGGGTCGTAACAACTTTGGGCTAGCATCAAATGGACCCACGGGAGAGAATGTCGATATTCTGAGGGTTATTCAGACAATGATGGAGAATCAGCAACAACAGACGGAACTCCTTCGGCAAGAGTTAGCAGCTCCTAAGGAACAAAGGCCGGGAAATATTTCAGACTTCAGACGGCTGCAATCAGCCATATTCACGGGTGAAGAGAAACCCCTGGATGCTGAACAATGGCTGACCGACACCTCAGACTTGTTGAATGCAGCCAGAGTTCCAAAGGAAAATCAAGTGGAGGTCGCCAAGATTCAATTGAAGGATGTAGCCAGAACTTGGTGGCTAGCTGAGGAGGCAAGATTGGAGAAGCCGGTCACATGGGACCAATTCTCTAAGAGCTTCTATAGCAGATTCTTCCCTGCCACAGTTCAGAAAGACATGGAAGAACAGTTTATCCGACTTCAGCAATGGAATCGGTCCGTGGATGAGTATGCCGCGGAATTCTTAAGACTTAGCCGCTTTGCTCCATACATGGTGACTGATGAGGAGAAGCGGGCAAGTAGATTTCAGCAGGGCTTGCAGATGGACATCCAGGTCTTCTTAATGCCCCAGCAGCTGAAGACTTATTCAGAAGTTCTCACCATAGCTCGAGAAGTGGAGCGTGGGCTAGAGAAGAAGCAAGTGAACCAGATGAGGAACCAGGCCATGAAGAGGCCATTTCCACCAATAGGAAGAGGAGGCCCACACAGAGCAGCAAAGGTTCAGACAATGAGGCAACCATTCCGACCAGCTCCTTACCAGACGGCCCAACCATTATCCTTCTGTAGCTATTGTCAGAAACCAGGTCACATTCGACAGAATTGCCGTAGGGCAAATGGAT
This sequence comes from Agave tequilana, assembly GCA_038442645.1. NCBI lineage: Eukaryota > Viridiplantae > Streptophyta > Magnoliopsida > Asparagales > Asparagaceae > Agave > Agave tequilana. Next base: position 140,827 of record JAVJIF010009586.1, read on the forward strand.
TATGCTTGGTATGTGGTTCCCGAGACCATTCCATAGAAGCCTGTCCACACAGAAGAATGGGGATAGCCGGCCAAGCTTTGCCAGCACTACAGGGACCAAATGGACAGAGATCACTTCCAGAGCCACTTGGACAGAGGAACCAAGGACCGATGATCAGGAGAGCTCCTCCCCCTCCTCCACAACAAGCTTTTCGCCCAGTCCAAAGAGGAGCTAGGACTGCTGCAGGGCGTGGAAGGGGACAAGCTTACAACTTGACGGAAGAAGAGGCTGAGACTTCTGAGGAGGTGATAACAGGTAAAATCAGGGTACATTCAAAACCTGTTTTAGCCCTCTTCGATTCCGGTGCTTCCCATTGTTATATCTCAGATCATTTTGTGGCATTGCATTCTATACCTGTTAGATCTTTAGACCACAAATGGGAGATTAGTACAGGGAATGGAGTAGTCATATCCTCTAGAGTTTGTGCTGATTGTCTAGTAGAACTTTGTAACAAGACCTTGGCCATAGATATGCTCGTACTAGACACCAAAGAGTACGACGTAATCTTAGGCATGTCCTGGCTCAGTCAATATTATGCAGTTATTGACTGTAGGGAGAAGAAGATTAATTTCAGAATCCCTCTTCAGCCTGAATTCCAATTTAGTGGAGAAGTGAAGTCTACCAAGAGAAAGACTCGGATGACTACTTCGGAGATTCAGAAGAAGGGAATACCGGTGTGGGATGAATTCCCAGAGGTGTTTGCTGAGATCTCAGGACTGCCACCTGAAAGGATGATTGAGTTTTCTATTGATACTGTGCCTGGAGCAGCTCCTATATCCAAGGCTCCGTACAGGATGGCACCGACGGAGTTAGAGATTCTAAAGAAGCAGCTGCAGGAATACTCTGATAAGGGATTGATTCGGCCAAGCACTTCACCATGGGGAGCTCCAGTATTATTGGCAAACAAGAAGGATGGTGGTAAAAGGCTTTGTATTGATTATAGAGAATTGAACAAAGTTACCATCAAGAACAAGTATCCCTTACCTAGGATTGATGATTTGTTTGATCAGCTTCATGGAGCCCGAGTATTCTCTAAATTAGATTTACAATCGGGTTACCATCAGCTTAGGGTGAGGAAAGAGGATATTCCGAAGACGGCATTCAGGACCCGTTATGGCCACTATGAGTTTCTAGTTATGCCTTTCGGAGTCACCAATGCCCCTGCAGTTTTCATGGATTTGATGAACAGAGTGTTCTCGCCCTATTTGGATCAGTTTGTAGTTGTTTTTATAGATGACATCTTGATCTATTCAAAGAACAACCGGGAGCATGCAGAACACTTGAGGATAGTATTGTAGACTCTCCAGCAGGAGCAGCTTCATGCTAAGAGGAGCAAGTGTGACTTTTGGTTGGACAGTATAGCCTTCCTTGGACACATGGTTTCAGCAGAAGGAATTTCAGTTGATCCCAGCAAAGTCCAGGCAGTGAAGGACTGGCCTATTCCCAAGATGGTGACTGAGATTAAGAGTTTTATTGGACTAGCCGGATATTACAGACGCTTTGTCCAAGATTTCTCTAAGATTGCTGCCCCGTTGACCAAGCTCACCCGGAAAGGGGAAAGGTACATATGGACAGAAGAATGTACTGCAGCCTTTGAGCAATTGAAGCAAAGACTCATTTCAGCTCCAATCTTGAGGACTCCCTCAGGAAGAGGAGGGATGGTCATATTCAGTGATGCATCAGGAAAAGGCCTGGGGTGTGTACTAATGCAACATGGTTATGTTATAGCTTATGCATCCAGACAACTGAAGCTTCATGAGCGAAATTACCCAACTCATGACTTGGAGCTAGCAGCTGTTATATTTGCCTTAAAGATCTGGAGGCATTATCTTCTGGGAGACAAAGTGTTGATATACACGGATCACAAGAGCCTCAAGTATATTTTCTCACAGAAGGAATTAAACATGAGGCAGAGACGGTGGCTGAAGCTAATGGCGGACTATGATATTGACTTGCAATATCATCCGGGCAAGGTCAATACAGTTTCAGATGCACTGAGCAGGAAGCCAGAGAATAGAGTGCTAGTCCAACTTACTCAGCAGAAGGAGTTGATTCAAGACATCATCAAGTTGGACTTAATGGTAGTTCAAGGAGCTGATAAGGCAGGACAGTTCATGACTTTGCAGATTCAGTCAGCCTTGATAGATGAGATCAAGGAAGCTCAAAAGGAAGACCCCAGATTACAGCAATTCCGAGCTCAAGTAGAGGCTGGATTGAGGACTGATATCAGTATTCATCCGGATGATGCCTTGTATTTTGGTAGCAGACTTTGTGTTCCCCAAGGAGAAGTTCGACAGAAGATTCTAGCAGAAGCACACAGTTCAGCCTATTCCATACACCCAGGGGAAACAAAATGTATCAAGACATAAAGAAGCAGTTTTGGTGGAATGCTATGAAAAGGGAGATAGCCCAGTATGTATCCAAGTGCTTAGTTTGTCAGCAGATAAAGATAGAACATCAGAGGACAGCTGGACTTCTACAACCCTTACCAATACCCGAATGGAAGTGGGAGCACATCACCATGGATTTTGTTACGGCATTACCTCGTAGTCCTAAGGGTAATAATGTTGTATGGGTAATCATTGATCGCCTCACCAAATCAGCTCACTTCATACCATTCAGGGTAGGTCAGACAACAGAGGTTTTGGCAGACAAGTACATGAAGGAGATAGTTCGTCTACATGGAGTTCCAGTTAGTATTGTATCAGACAGAGACACAAGATTCAGATCACATTTCTGGGAAAGTCTCCAAGAAAGTCTAGGGACTCGTCTGAAATTCAGTACTTCATATCACCCTCAGACAGACGGACAATCTGAAAGGACTATCCAGATTCTTGAAGACATGTTGCGGGCTTGCATGATTGAATTCAAGGGATCATGGGAAGATCATCTTCACTTGGCTGAATTTTCTTATAATAACAGCTATCAGGCAAGTATCAAGATGGCACCATTTGAAGCATTGTATGGAAGGAAGTGTAGGTCACCGATTTGTTGGGACGAAGTCGGTGAGAGGAGACTTTGGGGCCAGAGATCCTGATTCAGACAACAGATAAAGTCAGAATCATCAGAGATCACCTCAGGGCAGCTCAGAGTCGGCAGAAAAGTTGGGCTGACACTCAGAGAAGGCCATTGGAATTCCAGACAGGAGATCATGTGCTTTTGAAGATATCACCTACAAAAGGAGTAATCCGGTTCGGTACTCGTGGAAAGCTTAGTCCGAGATATATCGGCCCATTCGAGATTTTGGACCGTGTGGGAGATGTGTCCTATCGATTGGCATTACCGCCATCGTTGGACGGAGTTCACAATGTATTCCACGTATCACAGTTGAGGAAGTATGTCAAGGATGATAGTCATATCCTGGATCACTCCGAACTGGAACTTCAACCGGATTTGTCATATCAAGAGCAACCGATGGCCATTTTGGACAGAAGTGTTAAGACATTGAAGAATAAGGCAATACCATTAGTGTTGGTGTCTTGGAACAGGCATGCGCCAGGAGAGGCCACGTGGGAACGAGAGGATGTTATCCGTGAGCGTTATCCGCAACTCTTCACAACTTAATTGGTAAGATTTCTTCTTTCTATCCTTCTCTTCTGTTATCCTTCTTCTCATCCTTCCTTGCTGTTACCTTTCACTTTCTGAAATTTCGAGGACGAAATTTTTGTAAGGTGGATGGATTGTAATACCCCGTTTCCAGAATACGTACTTAGTTGCGTATTCAGTTTTCCGATCGTATTTTTCGATTTACTTCCTGTAATTGACCGAATTTAATTTCAAATATTATTTTCCAATATTTTAGATTTTATATGATTTTCTGGAATTTTCCTAAATTAATTGAAAATCTTCAAAACCGGTGTCGACCAGTGTCGCTGAACGATTCCCGGATTTTTATCTTACAAACAGTTAGGAAATTCTAGAAAGTCCTTTAGGCATTATTTCTTAGAATCGTATTTCTTACCTAAATACTTTTTCTGGGAATTTTGTGATTTTATGAAAATTCCACCGGAGTCGGTAGCTAACTGATTCCGGGATTTTTAGTTTTAAAACTATAAATTATTTCTCCAAACGAATTTCACCATGAGTCTTAAAATATTATTATTGATTTTTGGTAAATTTTACGAGTCGTTCCAAGATACTTGGTTTCGGGACGATTTCGGTATTTTCCGAAATGTTTTCCGCATCCTCGACTTAAACCCGGGAATTTGTCTTTTCAATATTGTATTTTCTAAGTCCAAGAAAATATCATCTTTTTTAATTCTTTTCCTTTTTCCTTTCTCTTGTTTTCCTTTCCTTCCTTCACAAGCCACAAGATTTCCAATTTCCAAAAATTCCAATCTTTTCCAATTTTCCAACAAACTCCACAAAACTCCACACACTTCCTCATTAATGCCCCTCTTTCTCTCTCTCTTCCATGGCCGGCCAAGTGGCCAAAAGAGGGACACCTCACCTCCCCTAATTGCAAAAACCCCCTCTCTTCTACCTTATTTACAACTCCTTTACAAAAGCTAAAACCTATATAAACATTTCCTTTACATTTCTTTTCCTTTTTCTTCATTTCACCAAAGATTTAGCCCTCACCAAATCCTCCTCCATCTCAAACTCCACCACCAACTCCAAAAGCTCACCTAAGTCTCCATCTCCTCTTCAACTACCACTACTTTGGAATTGAGATCGTATCTCTCATCGTCGTTTATATCGCCAAGGATCAAGTTGGTGATATTGTCGACAACAACCTTTTCGGAACTCGTAAAGCTTCAAGTAGCCGTTCTTTGTGAGTATTTTTACTCACCAAGACTTGTTCAATTCCTAGTATACTGGTGGTTACAATTCATGTATACTTATGCCTTCAAAATCATGTTTTTGGACCATCAAACACAACCATCAGAAATTCTATTTTGCACTCTGTTTTCCCACGATTAGTCGACTTGACCTAGGGATTAGTCGACAACCCATCTGTTTTGAAATGTAACCTTTTCTGGAACACAGTTTTAGTCGACTTAGACTATCTATTAGTCGACTATAAATCTTTGTTAGTCGACTACACTTTCCACCCTAGTCGACTAACTTTTCCTGAATCAGAAACTCAACTCTCTGTATCACAGACTTAGTCGACTTAAGTATCTGTTGGTCGACTTATAATCATTGTTAGTCGACTAACCCTTCCACCTAGTCGACTAACTTTTCCTGAAACAGAATTCCAACTCTCTGGAACCCAGTTTTAGTCGACTAGTCCAGACTGTTAGTCGACTAGAGACCACTATTAGTCGACTAACCATTCCACCTAGTCGACTAATTTAGGCTGTTTATTATAGTTGATTTCTTTCCTGAATTTGGATCCTACCCTTGATACATGTGGGACATATTATTCTTGGTTATGCTTCATGAATGGTACTTCATGACCTGTTAATTGATGGATGTTACCTCTTGTTACTTCATGGCTTGTTATTGTATATTCTCATTTCATAACTTGCTAATTAATGAATATCACCACTTATCATGCTATCTCTTAACACCAAGTATGATACACTTGACTTTTGTATAAAATGGACCAACTTACATTGGGTCGGGGGAAAACATGTGGATATCAATATGTGTTCATGTTTACAGTGGCATTAGGTATGTTGTGCAACTATATTTCCGGTCTAACCTGTGGGCCTCCAGGGGACCGAGGGGAGTGCTTGCTCCCTCCTTACTGGTACCATCATGATAAAGGGCATACATAAGTCCCTCCTGTTAGCCAGCGGCTGGTTTCCGTCATCAAGCAACGGAACAATCCTGGACCGTTGTCCCGAGCATGTACGGGACCCACTGTAAACATAGTTCGTTGATAATCCCGCTGGTTTCCAATAACAACCTTGCTTTACTAAGATATGGATCTATGTGCGCTGGGACGCTGGTTCACATAGCTAGATATCACAGTAAGACAAGTAATAATAATAAAGGACGTTAACTGTGGATCTATTGTATTCGGACTTTTACTCTTTATGCTTCCATTACTTGTTGATTTGTATTCATTATACTGTTCTAACTCTCATATTCTTGTCTCTTAGCCATTTGGCTGTAGCCTGTTCATTGTTGGGAGGTCCTGACTCCCTTGGATTTGTATATTCAGGTTCCGAAGCTTGGATCGAAGTGGAGCCTTCCACAGAGGATCAAGCTTTTCTTAGTGAGCAGGCAGTCTAGTCCCAGTCCTTTGTGCCAGATTTCTCTTTTTGACTCACGGGATCTTCATCCTACTCGTGAGCATTTTGTGTTCATATTGTATCTTTTACTTTTGGACTTGGTTGTGATAAAAGATACATGTAATGTGTAATATTTTATCATATCTTGTGATAACTTGTACTTGTACTTTTAAGTTGGCATATATATGTATATCACGCTTTGTCGTGTACTCTGATCCTTGTTGTACTAGATGCTTAGCGTATATACGTGGGAGCATTTTCTGACCTACGTATATACGTCGCAGTGACGTCCCCGTATCCGTGGAATCGGGGCGTTACACATAGCCTCCATATACATAAGGGTTCCAGCAAGGAATAAGTACAAGAATACCTGCAGAATAAGGTTAGTGATCATAACAGATAGGAAAATAGGGATAAATAAGATAACAGCAATAAATCACAAAGATACCTATGAATGAGCTCGATGATGAGTCTCCGATGTGAACCCAATGGACTAACTGCCGATACGCTAACTCGGGTCTCCAACCTGGGCACGCAAACCCAGGGTCATCAGAAAACGACCTAGTGAGTGATAAAATGAAGGAGGCAGTAATATATACTATAGTAATACAAGCACGATACTAATATATAATACATGATGTTGTCTAGTGATATCATATAATTAGAAAAACTCAATCAAAATTTTGGCGCTGTTGCCGGAGAGGGACGGTAAGTTTTTCTCTAAAATAAAAAAATTATTAACTAATTCTTTTATTCTTTTCTGTTTGCAAGTTTGGAGAACAGAAAAACAGCAGCAGAAGTGGACATATAGCAACTCTGTGCCTCTGCCCTCGAAGGCAGAGCAGCAGAGCCTGTTACTTTGCCGCGCAAACGCGGCAATAGCCGCTGTTCCGCGGCAGTAGCAGTGAACTACTGATCAATTTTTCTGCAGGTTGCTGAAAATTATAATATCTGCTTTCTGCTCTGTTAAAATTTGTTCTGTGATAACCCTGCTTACTGCTAATTAATTCAACAGTAAAATATTTGTTGTTAATGATAAAAATTGATGAGACCTTTGCATATTAGGCACGTGTCTTTTCAATTACTTTAATTTACTGTTGAAGAGTGCTGGAGCAAGGTACGTACGCATTGCATGTAGAGTAGGACTCATCTCTTGGTTGATTTTCTACTTTGAGTGAATCTTATCTACTTATCTTGTACACTTGCACTAATTCATCTTAAGGGCATAACCCATTAACAAGATAAGGTGGGGATTTCATCACCCTTCCTTAGCCCAAAAATCATATCCCGAGCACTCACTAACCCAAGCCTAACTAAAACTGAGTAGACGTTGGCCCTAGAGACATCTCGGACTCAATAGGAGATTATCCTAAGGGGGAACAGTGCTGGAAGTTGACTCCTGCCAAATCAGTGTCTAGAAAAGGGATTGAGGGCCGAAAGCCCGAAGATTGGTGGTTATTTAATTAAGGAACGTCTTTGACGGAAAACCTCCCACCACTCTTGCCCTGACCTGGCTGATTAACTTTTGGTCAAAGTCTGCACCTGACCTCCCGTGGACAGTCTAACCAGTTAGGAGTCGTCTAGGTCATAGGTTTACCCTAACTTAGGTTAGAATTTTTTTTCTTTTTTGTTTGTTTATTTGTTTGTTTGTTTGTTTGGTGTGATATGGCATATGATAATAATTTTTCCACTTTTAATCCATATTACACACCTAACTATTTTTCGGATATTACCAACCCGGCATATCACAACTTTGACCAACCTAGTGTGCCGGAATGGTCTTATCCGAATGATTATAACCCATACCCCCATCTTATGACCATAATTTTCATACTTTCAACTCTTCACAGAGTTCATGGGGTTTCGATTCCCCCGAGTCTAATTTTCAACCAAATTGTCCTCCATATCCATCTAGTCCACATTCTTTCAATGATTCATACTCAGATCCACCCATTCAAGATAGATTACCATCTATCGGGGAAATGATAAATATGCATGAGTCCAAGCAACAATTACCATCAATCGCAGACATGATTATGCGTGAGTCCACCGACTCACAACTTCATCACGATTACACTTCATCCTTTCAAGTCCAATCACAACATGATGCACCTATCAACTATGAAAGGATGCTTGCAGCCATGACTCAGGCTAGATTAGCCCGTGATCGTGAAATAGATCTGATGGTTCAATCTTTACATTCTCACCGTTCGGCCATTTCTGCTTTTGCTGACCACTCTCTTAGAGCCGACGAACCAAGTTGCTTTGGACAATAAGATTCTAATTCAGTGCCATTATGTGAACTTGCCGAAACTTCAAATTTTGATAACTTGGCAAGCTTTTCCTTTCCTGAAATAGAACTTGAGCATGAATATGATCATGATCTTCCACTTGATGATTCAATTTTACTTCCTGATTCAATAATGACTCCGGTATCGCCACCTGATTTTACTTTTCCCGAGTCAACATTGGATCCTGTTCCAATTCATCATGAAATTGAGTCACCCATTTTTGATGATCATATTGAACTTGACCAATTGTGCAATTTTGAAAGTCCCATGGATAAATTGGCAAGTTCTGATTTTTATATCATTGAACCCAATGAGATATGTGACCTAGATTCTCAAATCTATGATCAAGTTCAAATTCCCGAATCATTATTGACTCCTGTTTTGTTACCCAACTTAGGTAATCTTTTAGAGTCAGTTTTGATTCCCACACCTATCATTCCTGAACTTGAATCACCAACATTGAGTCACATTCCATTGTGAGAAGATTATTGTGGACTTGAGCTTCAACTTATTAATTTGGACCCACTTCCTGAACCTAGCCCGACTCCTGAACCTTTACTTGATTTGAGTTTCTTTCCTGAGTCGGTATTAGTTCCCATAATTCCCACGTCCAAGTCAATAATTCCATCTTTTCATACTCCATTTTGGGACAAGGAGGTTGACACAATTAACTCTGAAATTTTATGAAATTTGGAATTTGATGGGGTGGAAATTCTTAAAAATGATTATACATATATTTTAGTGGGTTATGAAAGGAAAATTTCTGGTGGGTTCCACCAACTATTATATTATCTTGATTGGTAGCAATGCTTGGCCCAATTAGACCACCACCGGAACCACCACCTTAAGGTAACTTCTGCCTTCCCTTGTTCTTTTTCATGCATATATGCATTCATTCATACATTGAGGACAATGCATGAGATAAGTGTGGGGGTAGGCTTTACTAACATACTAACATAGTTAGAAACTAACAAAAATCTGCTAATAAAAAAAAATCTGAAAAAAAAAACTTATAAAAAGGACAATATTTTGACTTATCTTTTGAAAGAAATCTAAGTTAGTCTTAAGAATTAGGAAAATCATGATTAGGATTTCTAAAAACTTGGTCAAAATAAATAAATTGTTTAATTTTTAGGTATAGGAGGAGAAATTGAATAAGTAGTTAGTCTTAATTTTTACCTTAATGAAATGTGCATACCTAATGCATATCTAGGATTTTAAGACAAAGACCTTTGTGCCTCATAAAAAAATAAAAAAAGAAAAAAAATATTTCACTAATTAAGCTGGATTCATGTGCCTCAAGAAGTATAAGTATTCATGCCTAAAGGTGAGTTTACAAATAAAGTCCTTAGTTTTGTGGCCTAGTTCACTCGAATTTGAGTCCGTGGGGTGTTTTCTCACCTGGTGCCCTAAGGCCGACCGGTTTGGGAGTTATCGACTTTATGTTCGCTACATGAGTGGATTAGAAAGCCTAAACTAAGAAAAATTACTTATATGTACTAACACATCTAATAATCAATTAGTTAGGTATTAGGGCCTCAAGAAGCCTTGATACTTACACGAAAGAAAGTTAGATGAGTTATACATATCAAAAAAAAGAATATATATATAAAAATAAATAATAAAGAGGCATGAGAGTCCAAGATGAGGAATTCCTAGTAAAAACATAAGGATGCATATGATTTTGGTAACGAAAAAGACTATATTAGAAATTCAATTTTAATTCTTACCTAAAATGAAAACAATTTACTTTATAAAGACTAAGTTTAAAAATGAATAAAAATGATGATCCTAAAAACTTATAGATTACTTAGTCTTTTCAAAAGTATTTCAAATATTTCCTTTTTATGGATTTTGTGGGTGTAATCCGCTGAAAACCCACACGAGACAACACTCGTCCTCTAGGGTAACCTAGATGTTTAACGGCTTGTTGCACATGCTAAGTGCAACCGTGATTCCTACGAAAGTGAGTTAGGTTAGATTAATTTTTCTTTTCTTTTTCTTTTTTGATTTTTACTCGAGGATGAGCAAAAAGATAAGTGTGGGGTGTGATTGTAGTGAAAAGTGCATTTTTATCATAACATTTACCATCACATTTTCATATTTATTCATTTAATTTTGCACATTTATTAATATTTTGTGATTTATTGTGTGCAGGCCTCGAAATAATAAAAAGAAAGAATTAAAGCCTAAAAAGAGCCCAAAGCCCATATTGAAGCCCAAGTGCAAAAGTGCAAATATCAATTATCAAAAATGCAAATACACAAGGGCCAAAGTTGCAAATACAAAGAAGAGGGAAGGATAGACTTCTATTCAACCCTAAATGCTTGCAGGATGAAGATAAAGATACAAGAAGCTTCATTTTATCCCTAATCCTATTCAAAGTTGGATTAAATTGAATACAAAGGAGGAAAGGATTAATCTTCATCTCCTATTCAAGTTCAAATTTAGGAGATAAAGTCCTAAAAGATGAAGGAGATAAAGCTAATCCTAAAGATAAAAGGAGAAGAGTTTAAAGATAAATTCGGATTCAGACTGTACATGTTTAGTATTCAGATCATAACTTTTGCTACAGATATGCAAATCCGATGATTCAAAATGCTCCAGAAAGAAGACTTGAAGACCTACAACTCTTATGTTGATCAAAGTTTCCAATTCAGTCCGTAGATAAGCTAATTTCGGCGATCAAAATGATAATAAGTTGCAGGACAGATTTGATTTGAACTTCTATGGATAAGTGCCACAAGTCTGGAGATAAGATTTTTTGGGAGAGTTATACCAGGACTCTACATCTTCCAACTCCTATAAATATCCCTGCAGATGCAACACAGAGAGCGTCCAGAACCACAGAGCCAAAGCTAGGGTTTTTAGGCTTTCTTCTAGTTTAGGTTTTCTTTTCTCTTTTGTAATTTTTATTTTTCCTTTTTGTAAACTGAGAGTGGAGGAAGCTTTCATGGAGGAAGGAGTTCATGCTTGTACTGAGGTGACATAGGTGTAAGCCAACTTTTCTTCTATTGTTAATGAAATCTGCTCGAGGTTTGTCTTTTTTATTCTTGTTTTATTTCTTCATGTTTTATTCTTATTTTCTCTGTTCTTGTTTTCTGTTATTGTTTCTCTCTAATATTTTGTGAAACATGAGATCTGATTGCTTCGAGACTGCCTAGCCGAAGAAGAGCACTTGATGGCTTATGGAGATGAACAATCCTTCTTTAGATTGTCTTTTCTTTTCATAGTGTAGGTAGCGAAGGTGGACGATCCTATACGCCATACTTGCACGCCTTCCAAGACAAGGTAAGTCGTTGCGTTCTTTTCATAGTGTAGGTAGCGAAGGTGGACGATCCTATACGCCATACTTGCACGCCTTCCAAGACAAGGTAAGTCGTTGCGAACAGATCAAAGTTAAGCAAGGTTTGTACGTGTTATAGTTTCTTTATTTTTAATTTAGTTTAGATCTTCATCTCTCCCACATTTATTCTTCACCTTCTCATTGTAAATATCATATACCATTGTAAACAAAAAAAAAAAGAGAAAATAATTTTTAGAGAATCTTACAAACGCTTCTATCGCTAGTCCCTCCCTGAGGATCACGATCCGCATAGCCACTGCTACCGCGGATTCGAATTGAGAACCTTGCACATCTTGTTTTAAATCTGATATTCTATAATTTGAACTTCTATGGATAAGTGCCACAAGTCGTTGTAGTATAGTGGTGAGTATTCCCGCCTGTCACGCGGGTGACCCGGGTTCGATCCCCGGCAACGGCGCCAAAATTTTGATTGAGTTTTTCCTGCACACAAAATATAGAATATCAGATTTAAAACAAGATGTGCAAGGTTCTCAATTCGAATCCGCAGTAGCAGTGGCTATGCGGGTCGTGATCCTCAGGGAGGGACTAGCGATAGAAGCGTTTGTAAGATTCTCTAAAAATTATTTTCTCTTTTTTTTTTGTTTACAATGGTATATGATATTTACAATGAGAAGCTGAAGAATAAATGTGGGAGAGATGAAGATCTAAACTAAATTAAAAAGAAAGAAACTATAACACGTACAAACCTCTTCTACCTTGATTACCTTTGATCTGTTCGCAACGACTTACCTTGTCTTGGAAGGCGTGCAAGTATGGCGTATAGGATCGTCCACCTTCGCTACCTACACTATGAAAAGAAAAGACAATCTAAAGAAGGATTGTTCATCTCCATAAGCCATCAAGTGCTCTTCTTCGGCTAGGCAGTCTCGAAGCAATCAGATCTCATGGTTCACAAAATATTAGAGAGAAACAACAAAAGAAAACAAGAACAGAGAAAACAAGAATAAAACATGAAGAAATAAAATAAGAATAAAAAAGACAAACCTCGAGCAGATTTCATTAACAATAGAAGAAAAGTTGGCTTACACCTATGTCACCTCAGTACAAGCATGAACTCCTTCCTCCATGAAAGCTTCCTCCACTCTCAGTTTACAAAAGGAAAAATAAAAATTACAAAAGAGAAAAGAAAACCTAAACTAGAAGAAAGCCTAAAAACCCTAGTTTTGGCTCTGTGGCTCTGGACGCTCTCTGTGTTGCATCTGCAGGGGTATTTATAGGAGTTGGAAGATGTAGAGTCCGGGTACAACTCTCCCAAAAAATCTCATCTCCAGACTTGTGGCACTTATCCATAGAAGTTCAAATCAAATCTGTCCTGCAACTTATTATCATGTTGATCGCCGAAATTAGCTTATCTAAGGACTGAATTGAAAACTTTGATCAACATAAGAGTTGTAGGTCTTCAAGTCTTCTTTCTGGAGAATTTTGAATCATCGGATTTGCATATCTGTAGCAAAAGTTATGATCTGAATACTAAACATATACAGTCTGAATCCGAATTTATCTTTAAACTCTTCTCCTTTTATCTTTAGGATTAGCTTTATCCCCTTCATCTTTTAGGACTTTATATTAGGGATAAAATGAAGCTTGTTGTATCTTTATCTTCATCCTACAAGCATTTAGGGTTGAATAGAAGTCTATCCTTCCCTCTTCTTTGTATTTGCAACTTTGGCCCTTGTGTATTTGCATTTTTGACAATTGATATTTGCACTTTTGCACTTGGGCTTCAAATATGGGCTTTTGGGCTCTTTTTAGGCTTTAATTCTTTCTTTTTATTATTTCGAGGCCTGCACACAATAAATCACAAAATATTAATAAATGTGCAGAATTAAATGAATAAATATGAAAATGTGATGGTAAATGTTATGATAAAAATGCACTTTTCACTACCAATCACACCCCACACTTATCTTTTTGCTCGTCCTCGAGTAAAAATCAAAAAAGAAAAAGAAAGAAAAATTAATCTAACCTAACTCACTTTCGTAGGAATCACGGTTGCACTTAGCATGTGCAACAAGCCGTTAAACATCTAGGTTACCCTAGAGGACGAGTGTTGTCTCGTGAGGGTTTTCAGCGGATTACACCCACAAAATCCATAAAAAGGAAATATTTGAAATACTTTTGAAAAGACTAAGTAATCTATAAGTTTTTAGGATCATCATTTTTATTCATTCTTAAACTTAGTCTTTATAAAGTAAATTGTTTTCATTTTAGGTAAGAATTAAAATTGAATTTCTAATATAGTCTTTTTCGTTACCAAAATCATATGCATCATTATGTTTTTACTAGGAATTCCTTGACTTGGACTCTCATGCCTCTTTATTATTTATTTTTATATATATATTCTTTTTTTTGATATGTATAACTCATCTAACTTTCTTTCGTGTAAGTATCAAGGCTTCTTGAGGCCCTAATACCTAACTAATTGATTATTAGATGTGTTAGTACATATAAGTAATTTTTCTTAGTTTAGGCTTTCTAATCCACCCATGTAGCGAACTTAAAGTCGATGACTTCCAAACCGGTCGGCCTTAGGGCACCAGGTGAGAAAACACCCACGGACTCAAATTCGAGTGAACCAGGCCACAAAACTAAGGACTTTATTTGTAAACTCACCTTTAGGCGTGAATACTTATACTTCTTGAGGCACATGTATCCAGCTTAATTAGTGAAATATTTTTTCTTTTTTTATTTTTTTATGAGGCACAAAGGTCTTTGTCTTAGAATCCTAGATATGCATTAGGTATGCACATTTCATTAAGGTAAAAATTAAGACTAACTACTTATTCAATTTCTCCTCCTATACCTAAAAATTAAACAATTTATTTATTTTGACCAAGTTTTTAGAAATCCTAATCATGATTTTCCTAATTCTTAAGACTAACTTAGATTTCTTTCAAAAGATAAGTCAAAATATTGTCCTTTTTATAAGTTTTTTTTTCAGATTTTTTTATTAGCAGATTTTTGTTAGTTTCTAACTATGTTAGTATGGTGGTGAGTATTCCCGCCTGTACTGAGGTGACATAGGTGTGAGCCAACTTTTCTTCTATTGTTAATGAAATCTGCTCGAGGTTTGTCTTTTTATTCTTATTTTATTTCTTCATGTTTTATTCTTTTTTTCTCTATTCTTGTTTTCTGTTATTGTTTCTCTCTAATATTTTGTGAACCATGAGATCTGATTGCTTCGAGACTGCCTAGCCGAAGAAGAGCACTTGATGGCTTATGGAGATGAACAATCCTTCTTTAGATTGTCTTTTCTTTTCATAGTGTAGGTAGCGAAGGTGGACGATCCTATACGCCATACTTGCACGCCTTCCAAGACAAGGTAAGTCGTTGCGAACAGATCAAAGGTAAGCAAGGTAGAAGAGGTTTGTACGTGTTATAGTTTCTTTCTTTTTAATTTAGTTTAGATCTTCATCTCTCCCACATTTATTCTTCACCTTCTCATTGTAAATATCATATACCATTGTAAACCAAAAAAAAGAGAAAATAATTTTTAGAGAATCTTACAAACGCTTCTATCGCTAGTCCCTCCCTGAGGATCACGACCCGCATAGCCACTGCTACCGCGGATTCGAATTGAGAACCTTGCACATCTTGTTTTAAATCTGATATTCTATATTTTGTGTGCAGGAAAAACTCAATCAGTATATCATAAGCAGTAGAAATATATAATCATGTAAGCAGTAAAAATATATAAACATGTCATCTTTTAATACCATCCCTAAGCCGGTTATCATCGGGTCATGTTGATAGTCGTATCCAGTATATATCATAAATCATGTTGTCTAGTAGTGCCGTAATAGAATGAACATGCTAGTGGTGACGTGATAGAAGTGAACATGCAGATGACATATGCAATCTAATCACAATACGATGTTGTGCATATACAGTAATGATATCTGCTATACAGAAAATAGAATATAGGCAATGCAGGACATGCGTAGTATGCCACCACAGAAAGTGTAACATGTACCAGGTAAAGTAACAAGTATACATGTAACATGATATCGGATAAATTATCATGAACAGTAACAAAATAGCATACATGTATCAGGCAAGTCATGTCATTTATACACTAGTAGTAATCAGTAACACCTGGTATTTTAATCAATTTCTTCCAGTGTCCCATACCACTTGTAGTTCACACTGGAGCCCGCATTCCAGTCGAACCCATCCAGACATAGCCTACGGGTACCATCATCCAAACAAGAGAGTGACCAAATAACAAGTGTTCCCGACGTTACTATTGTGTATACTGTTTTATTATGTTAATTAAAAACCCATGGTCGAGGAGCTCTTATCGGGTAGATGTATTCCGTGCATACCCGGGATCACGGCCTTAAACAAACCCCTGGTTGCTGAGACCAGGGCCCTCCGCTAAGAGGGGAACAATAATCAATTAACGGGAGCTCATGGAGCTATATAATCGGTAGGTAGCACTACCATCCCCTGCAGTGGGAGAACAATATGGATCCAATACATCACCCGATAAGATCTAATCAACCGTCAAGTATCCCCCATACCCAATTTATCTTTATGATCTGATATGTCAAGTATACAATGTAACAAGAATAATTACAGTACATGATACGGGTAACATGATAACCGGACCTGAGCTCTGTTGATAGCATAGAACAATATAACGGGAAACGGGAACAATATAACGGGAAACGGGAACAATAGACGTGGGATTCCACATATCGCATATCAACAGCTCTCATGTCTAGTAACGGGAATATCAATATCAGTAACAGGAAACCATCATATAAGAGGAATACAGGGATAACATGAAACAATAATACATGTAATACAATGATGCATATGACAAGACGATAGAAACAATACATGCATGTACACTCGTGCGGTGAGCATATGTAGCAGGGATGTGGGACCATGAGATAACTGTGTACCGAGCCTCCATGTAATGATGATAATAATAATATGAAATGTACTAAGTGTTTATTACAGTGGTTTACTATTGTTTACCAATTAGGAAATATGAACAATAGGGATATACCGGTACGCATGTTGTATTTATAGAAGGCAACTAAAAAGACAATTATAAAATTAAAACACTCACAAACTAGTCATGGAAGGTAGCTCTCTTCCTCACAATTGCAATGGATCCAGAATCATCCAAATCGGAGTCCGGATGCTCCAGATATCGCCCGAATACTAAAAATCATAAAAATGGTTTAAATATGTAAATAAAAAGAATTCAAATGCAATTAATAAATTGAATCAGGGGGTTTTCTGCAAAGTTACCTTTATTGGGTTCTGGATGCGGATTTGGTGAGATAACGGGTAGGGTTTAGATCTAATACCCAAACCCATAACTTAAGTTATTGGGTAATTGGGTTAACGGGTTGAGGGGGGATTATTGGGTTTCCTAGTGAACCCAATAGGCTTATTGGGTTTGGATTCTACCCAAACCCAATAAGGAACCATAGCAGCAGCAGCAGCTTGCTGTTGCTGCTCCTGCGCGGGCCGGTCGGCCAGCCCAGCTGGCCGGCGGCGGTCCCGGCCGCCGGCGACGCTGCCGTAGGTCAGGCCGGGAGAGAGAGAGAGTGAGAGAGAGATAGAGAGAGGGGAAGGTTTGACAGAGAGGGAGAGATGGGGCAGGGGCTGGCCACCGCCAGCCCTGCCGGCGCCGCCTCGCCGCCGGCGATTCTGCCCGCCGGCGGCGGCTCCAGGGAACGAGAGAGCGGGAGAGAGAGAGAGATGGAGAGAAAAGAAGAACAGGAAAAAGAGAAGAAAAGAAAAGAAAATAAAAGAAAATAAAAGAAGAAGAAAGACAGGAAAAGAAGAAAAAGAAGAAGGAAGGAGAAGAAGAGGAGGGGCGGCCTCCGGTTGGGGGTCGCCGGCCACCGCGGCGCGCCGGCCGTGGTGGCCCCACAGAACGCGCAGAGAGAGAGAGAAAGAGAGTAAGGAGAGAGAGAGGAGAGGGTTTTAAAGAGGGGAATGACGGTGGAGGGGGGAAGCTTTGAGAAGAAGGGAGAAGAAAAGGAAAGAAAAAGAAAGATAAAAAAAATAATAATTTATTATTATAATATTGGCCCAATATTTGACCAGCTCCGAACAGTGCCCAAAAATTACAGAAAATAAGAAATATTGTCTTGAGATGTAATATGAAGATGTTTTGAATAAATTCAATTCGGTTTGCAAATTAAAAATCCCGGAGCCTCTCGCCGATACCGGGTGACACCGGTTTGGCCCGATTTTTGATAAATTCAGAAAGGCCCCAAAAATACCCTAACGTAGAGAATATGATTCTAAAATACATGGTGAAAGCTGATTCTCAAAATTCTATTCCGTTTGTGAAATAAAAATCATAAAGCCTATTATCGGTATCTGTCGACACCGACTACGGAGAGTTTCCAAAATAATCCAGAAAAATTTCAGAAAATCCTGAAAAATCTATAATATTAAAAAATAATATTTGAAACTAAAATCGTCTCAATCTAACTACCAGAAAGGTTAAATCAATATTCTACGTCGTATCACGTACTGATACTGTGATACGTACACCAGGGATCAGGGGGTTACAGTAGCATCAAGACAGATGTTGTTCGCTATCATTATGTTCTAGTATTCTTTGACTTTGGTGCATCACCTGGTCTTATATTGGATGGTTCTTCGGCCTCGCATTCTATTCTTGTATATATGGATACATCATGGGGAAATCAGCACAGCAAGTGGGGTAGTCATCACTTGTATAATCAGACAGACCGTATTACCTGAGGAGTGTCGGTATGGAACAATATTCCAGATTCAGGGCTTCTACCAGATAGAGTTATGGAGACAGCACTCGGGACTCGTTTCGGTTATTATGATTTTTTGATCGTGTACTCAGAGCCAACAACTCCTGACAGTTTTTATTGATTTGGTGGACTATGGACCCTGCTAGCTTCTCCAAGCGAGGGTCGTATTTAGTCACCCGTGGACCTAACCAGGCATTGGCTTCGCTGCATCCTGGTGCCTAGCATTTAACGTTGTGTTACGCGCTGGCTTCGCTGCGTGAGCTCCGCCAAGTGCGAGCTTCGCAGAGCGTTATCTCCGCTGCACCCTAATGCTTAACGCCTGAGATGTGTTACGCGATGGTTTCACCTAGGCTTAGTTCCGTCCATGGCTAGTCCCTTCTGTGCTGCTTAGCACTCTAGCCCGTTCCTCAAATTTCTTCCACCTAGCGTGTTTCCATGGATCCGATGAATAGGATTTTCTCGCTGTATCTAAGCTATAGCCATGATCCTTATGAATGATCCACTTGACCAATCTTGCAGGGCCCAGATGTCTTTTACATGTTTCATCTATAGTCGGGTTATCATTTAGAAGTCAGTCTTCAGAATTCTCTATCGTTATTCTATATTCTTGGCTATGTCTTTCGGAGATTGCAACGCCCAGTATTCAGAAATCCTTGATTATTGGTCTTCTTGATTTATGCTCAATATTATCGGGGTTTTTTTATCTTTGGTATTCTGGTTTACTCTTGGAAAAATAGCGTGTATGCAGTATCGATAATTTTACTACAGATTCTTTGTCAAGGACAGCTTCATGCCATGCAGGATTTCATATTATATTATGAATTTCACCTCTATGAATTTCTATGGGTTTCATCAGTTTTGCTTCGCAGTATTATTGAATAACTCACCAAGTCAACTCACTTAATATTATTTAGAATGGGTCAGTCT
Source organism: Agave tequilana (assembly GCA_038442645.1). Lineage (NCBI taxonomy): Eukaryota > Viridiplantae > Streptophyta > Magnoliopsida > Asparagales > Asparagaceae > Agave > Agave tequilana. The sequence goes on from JAVJIF010009586.1 coordinate 160,397, forward strand.
TTTGAAGTTCTGGCAGTATTCTTTTATCAGCAGACATCAGGCCAGTATTATTATGGTCCCGTCAGAGGATATATACGGCAGAAGTGCAGAAATGTCTCAGTCATGAGTTTATCAGTCGATTTGTAGGAATTACCCTCAGTTACTCATATCTTTATTGGTATAAACCCTCATTACTATTCCTTCTGTGTTCATCTTCCCCTTATCGAAATTTCGAGGACGAAATTTTTATAAGGTGGATGGAATGTAACACCCCGTTTCTGGAATACATACTTAGATACGTATTCTGATTTTTCTAACATATTTCTTTGATTTATCTTATATTTATTTTAGTTTTATGATTATTGATGTGATTGTTTTGTGTTGGATTTGGATTCTTGGACTCGGAGTCAGCCCTAGTCTGAACTAGGGGCCCGAACCTAGTGCTTCACTCGATTTGGCCTTTCTGCTAATTCGATTTGACCGATTTTAGTTTCAAACATAGTTTTCCAATATTTTAGATTTTTCATGATTTTTTAGAATTTTTCAGAATTATTTGCAAAATCTTCAAAACCGGTGTTAGTCCACATCGCTGACTGATTCCCGAATTTTTAATTTTCAAATGGAGTTAAATTTTTAGAAACTACTTACACACTACTTCTTAAAATCTTATTTTCTAACTAAAAATATTTTTTGAGATTTTTCAAAATTTATCGAAAATCCACCGGTTTTGGTGTCAACCGGTATCGCCAGAAGATTCCAGGATTTTTAATTTGAAATCTACATTGAATTTCTTGAATCCAATTTCACCAAGTATCTTAAAATATTATTTTCCATTTTTAAGAATTTTTCAGAGCGATTCTGAAATAGTCAATTTTTACCCTATTTAAATAATATTATTTTCTTTCTTTATTTCCTTTCCTTTCCTTCCCAAAGTCAACTCTGACACAGCCACTCCCCTAATCACATCACCTGCCACCTATGTCCCATCACATCAATTTCTATTTTTAAATAAACAAATTTCTCCCCTTTTTTTCATCATTCTCTTTTTCTTTTTCTTTTTCTTTTTCTTTCTTTTCTTTTTTCCTTTTCCTTCTCCCTTCCTTCTTCTGGCGCCCGACCACCCCACCTCCGGCGCCCGGTGGGGACTGACTGTTGCCAGCACCATGCCGGTGGCTGGGCGCGACCAGGGGGCCTCCTGGGCCCCTGTGCGTGGAGGGGGCGACAGCCCCCTCCCTCTCTATTTTCTCCCTCCTCTCTTTCTCCCCCTCTCTGTTGGCCGCGTCGGTGGCCAGGGCCGCCGCCGGTGGCCACTGGCCAGAGAGGGAGCCAATCCCCCCTCTCCCTCCTCTCTCTCTCTCTCAGATTTTTCTCTCCCTCCCCCTCTCTTTCTTCTCTCTCTCCTTCCCTCTCCCTCTCTCCCTCTCTTTTGGGGTGGCCGGCGGCCACCCCTGCCTGCGCCAGCCACGGCACCGGCGCGGCTCTCCTGCGCCTCCCTGGCCGCAGCCAGGGAGTAGCAGGCCAGCCCAGGCCGCTGGCCTGGGCTGGGTGTGGGCAAGGGGGGCGACAGCCCCCCATTCTCTCTCCTCTCCCCTTGTATCTCTTTCTCCCTTCTCCTCTCTGTTGGACGCCGCCGGCGGCCAGGGCCGTCGCCAGCCGGCCAGGTGCCCCTGGGCCCACGGAGAGCCGTGGGCTCCTCCTTGATCAGGGGCTGCGTGAGCAGCCCTACACTCTCTCCTCTCTCTCCCCCTACAACCCTTTGTCTCTCTAACGGATCTCCTCTCTACTATTTCTCTCTCTACTCTCTCTCCTATTCTCATTTTCTCTCTAGAAATTTCTCTTTCTCTCTCTAAACTTTCTCTCTCTAGAAATCTCTCTTTCTCTCTTTAGACTTTCTCTCTAGAAACCCCTCTTTCTCTATCTAGACTTTCTCTCTAAAATCTTTCTTTCTGTCTCTAGACTTTCTCTCTAGAAAATTCTCTTTCTCTCTATACTTTCTCTCTCTAAACCTCACTTCTCTCTTCTCTCTCCTCTTCTCTTTCTCTCTCTAAAAATAATAATATATATATTAATATATGGATTGGTCATGTGCACGGATTTCTGGTGTTCCGGGATTTCACGCCGTTTTTCAGTTTTAGGCGAGTACAGTTTCTTTTTAACATACATCTATTTTATCATTATGCGAGTACATTTTTGTGTTGTTATATGCTTTGCTATTACCGTTACATGCTTAGTAATTGTCACTGTAACTTTTATTACATAATACACGGATATACAAGTTGATATATGTTATTTGCACTGGTACTTGCCATGCTGTATTTGACACACGATACCGGACACCAGTACTTGCCATGCTGTATTTGACACATGATACCGGACACTGGTATTTGCCATGCTATATTTGACACCGACACTTGCCATGTTATATTTGATACCGACACTTGCCATGCTATATTTGACACTGACACTTGCCATGCTATATTTGACTCATGATTCCCCATGCTATATTTGACACATGATACCTGACACCAGTACTTGTCATGCTATATTTGACCTATGATTCCTAACATCGATACTTGCCATGCTATATTTGGCACGGATACCCGACACCGATACTTGCCATGTTATATTTGACACAGACACCCGACACCGATACTTACCATGCTATATTTGACATATGATACCCGACACCGGTACTTGCCATGCTATACTTGACATATGATATCCGACACCGGTACTTGCCATGCTATATTTGACATGTTATACTTGACACTTGATACCTGTATTACCTGGCATATGCATGATTATTATATTATTACCAGACATCTGATACTCCTGTATCTCCTGTACTCCTGTATCTCCTGTACTCCTGTACTTCTGTACTCCTGTATCTCCTTTGCTCATACTCTTATTAATAGCACAGTCAGACCGGCGTCCGGCAGAACATGCCTGGTGTCGAGATGATGAGGATGTATCCTACAATCGTGCTAGCGTCCGGCGGTTCCTGAATGGAACTACGTGCCACACAGAGCAAAGTGCCACATCACACACGTGGTGGGGGTCACCTCTTGAATCTCTGGGGGCCACCTCTAGAATCCATTCCCCACACAGAGCAAAGTGCCATACAGAGCAAGGTGCCACACCACACACGTGGTGGGGGCCACCTCTTGAATCTGTGGGGGCCACCTCTTGAATCTGTGGGGATAACTCCTGTATCAACCCTCGGAGCAAAGTGCCACATGGAGCAAAGTGCCACACCACACACGTAGTGGGGGCCACCTCTTGAATCTGTAAGGCTACTTTCTCCCTCCTGCCTGTACCGCCTGGTGTTAGCATGATAAGCATTCTCAGTGCCTATTAACACACACACACACACACACATATACCTTTATGATAATAACTCTTGGAGCACGTGTTATTTGGTCTCTCCCCTATTCGAATAATGGTACCCGCGTATTAGAATTCGGATGAGCTCTACTAGAAGTGTGGGCTCCAGCGTGAACTATCGACGTTGTGGGACGCCGGTGGGAAAGGGGCAAGAATAACATAAGAACATAAGAAACAGTAATAATATTAGGAACGTGTGATATTTGATTTCTCCTTTGTTCGGGTCCTGGTACTCACATATCAGACCTGGGTAAGTTCTACAGAGTGCGAACTCTAGTATGGACTATCGGTGATGTGAGGTGCTAGTAGGGAGGCAATTGAAATATCAAACGATACTGATTATTATTATTAGATAAATTAAAATGCAACACCTTTATAATCGCCAGTTACTGTATTATGATCTGAATTGACACCCTGTTTTATAACACATGGCCTCTGTGATACCATGGTTACTCTAGTCACACTCTAGTTCTGTTATCCTGAGGGTAACTCAAGTTGTATGAACTCAGATGATGGTGACATCGGATATATGGTATATAGATTAGGGTTTTCTTGTTTGGATTATCCCCTAACGTATCACCCCATGAATCCATAATCCGAGCTTATACAGCTAGTTTGGTCCATACTTATATTTATCGCTTGTTTAGTGTATTAAATATATGTTTAATATATTTGTCGCATGATTATGTGTACCTATGCTCTCTATACCGTTTTCCATGCATGTTTTCTGATTCAGATTTACTGATATATATGTATTTACTTGATCTCAGATTTACTGTCATTTTCCTTATATTACTTGTCATTTCTTGTACCTGCATGCCTGGACCACATCACTTGATCCTGTACACGTGTGCCTATTATGCACGCCATTTGGCTTTATCATATGTACTCGCTAGGGTTGCTAACAACCCTGGATCCTCATGTCCAGATCTTGGAGTCTGGACCGTGGCGGCCTTGTTATAGTAAATCAAAGTGGCGCAGTGGGAGCGTAGATTAGCATTTGCCCATCTGGACCCTCCTTCTTCTAGCCTCCCTTGATCGGCTCGCGAGATTCTCATCTTGCTACTTGTGAGTATTTTCTTGTATTTCATATTGTGCATCCTGTTTTTGTGCTTCTTAGTGATCACATATTCTTCAGATATTATATCATGCCTTGTGATAACTGTGTACTGGTGTTATTATTGCTGGATTTTATGTGACCACTGTGCTTCTATACTCTGATTCTTATCGGTACTGATGCTTAGCGTATATACGTGAGGGTATCTCCGACCTGCATATATACGTCGCAGTAAAGTCTCCGTACCCGCGTGGTCGGGGCGTTACAAATAACCTCCATTCGGATATTGATTGCAATTGCAGTATTGCATAACTTAGATATCCATCAAATGGATGTTAAGACTGCATTCTTAAACGGTGAATTAAATGAAGAAATATATATGGAGTAACCTGAAGGATTTATAGTCAAGGGCCAAGAACACAAAGTGTATAAATTGGTGAAATCCTTATAAGGTCTAAAGCAGGCTCAAAACAATGGCATAAGAAATTTGATAGTGTCATGATCAAAGATGGATTCACTATCAATGAATGCGATAAGTGTGTTTACACTAAAACAGTTGAAAATGCATGTATCATTATTTGTCTTTATGTAGACGACATGTTGATACTTGGGACTAATATTGAAATTATTAAGTCCATTAAAAGAATGTTATCCAACAGTTTTGACATGAAGGATCTGGGGGTTGTTGATGTAATTTTAGGAATTTAAATCACAAGAACACCAGATGGAATCAGTCTATCTCAATCTCACTACGTGGATAAGATGATAGAAAGATCAAGTATCACAGGATAAAGAAAAATACAAATCTTTTTCTCCCACACATCCTCCTTCGTAAGAATACAGGAACTGGAGTATTCTCAGATTATCAGAAGTCTAATGTATTTAATAAATTGCACTAAACTCGATATTGCTTACGCTGTAAGCAAGTTAAGCAGATACACTAGTAACCCTAGTGATGATCATTGGACTGCTCTACTAGGAGTATTAGGTTACGTATCACATACTAAGGAATATGAATTGAGATATGGACAGTATCCACCTGTACTTGAAGGATACAGTGATGCTAATTGGATTGCAGATTCTGAGGAATCAAAATCAACTAGCAGATACGTGTTTACTCTAAGAGGAGCAGCGGTATCTTAGAAATCTTTTAAACAAGCATGTATTGTCCGTTCCACTATGGAATCGGAATTCATAGCCGGAGAAGAAGCAGAATGGCTTCGACAATTTTTGAAAGATAAACCATTATGGCAAAAGTTAGTGCCCGCTATATGTATACACTGCGATAATCAAGCAGCTACATTTAGGGCACAAAATTTTATATACAACGGTAATTCTAGACATATTCATCGTAGACATAATACTATTAAGCAGTTGCTCTCAAAAGGAATTATCTCTATTGACTTTATCTCGTCAAAAGATAATTTAGCAGATCCGCTTACCGAAGGTTTAAGTGGAGAGCGTATAAATTGCGCATCGAGGGGAATGGGTCTAAAAGCCTAACCTTACCGAGTCAGCTTAATGGAAACCTCACTTAGCGACTGGAAATCTCACGGACTAAGTTCAAGAGGAAAAACTAGTTATGATTGACTCAGTAAGTAAGCACTTAGGAGCTTGACTCCAATCCATCCTAAGGTGCACACAAGTGCTTTTTGCAAGTGGATTAAGGATAAACTTAACGCTTTTAATGATGCCTATATCTTGTAATTAAACAAGTAGAGTAGAGTAGATTACTCTTAATAGGACGATCACCTATGTGAGTATAGAGTTAGATCGGCTCTTTGAGAATTTCTATGGAGGCTGTTATTCCCTAAAGATACTCTCTGAAACCAAGAATGTCCAGGGCCAAAATGGACACAACCTAGAATCAAAGTTGATTTAGAAAGTTACTGTGTGAAGCTTGTTGACTTGGCTTACATTAATGGCTAACAATTCAAGACCTACTTCACTGATTAGTCAGTAAGTCTGATAAAGTTTTCACTATGGAAGGTTCAAGACCTAGTTCACCTATCCTGATGCAGTTTCTTTTCAAAGTAAATTTCACTATTGAGTCAGTCTCTTTATATGTCAATTCCTTGAATTTCCATTCATTGTGGGGGATTGTTGAAAAATATGAAGAATAAATATGAATCTTTGAGTTGAATTATGGTCAGATCTGTTGATAGAATCAATTGGATAATGGTTGGAGTGTGTTCTCCTTCCATTGCGGATGAACGTGGTATATTCACATATTTAATTCCGACTTCGAATGAATGAGATATTCAAGTCTAAAATTTACCCAATTCAAAGCCAAAATGGGACTAAAGGTAGCTAAAAGTATTTAGTCCCACATTGACTATGGAATGAAAGTTTGAAGTGTTTAAATAGAGAAAAATGGAAACAAATGGTGAGCCCTTTGGGTACTTGAAGTTTCGTGCGCGATTAGGGGGAAACCATGCCCACAAGCGTGCCGTCGACAGCGGCCAGCTGGAGCCGGGCCAGGCTCGGGCTCGGGTTCCCAATCCAGTCCGGTTTTTTTTGAACCGGGTCTCACAGGTATGGGTTACAACAGATCGTACCCGCTCTGCCATCCGGATCTGAACCGAATCAGCATAACGGCTGACAGAAAAACTGTCACGAACATTTAGGTGGTTTTTGTCTGAAACGAACAGTTGCAACGGTTCAGACCGACCGTTGCAACCGTTCGGTTGGGTTCGAACAGATCTACCCCTCCTGAAGCACTATAAATAGCGCTCTGTTTCTTTCAAACAAAACACACAGAAACAAAGAAAAGAAAATCGAGTTCCTTCTTCTGCATTCCGAAGTGAGAATTCTACAACTCGGGTTCGAAGTAACTTCCAACATGAAGTGGGAATTCTGCAACTTGAATTCTGAAGTGACTTCCAACAGATTCTGAAAATTCATTTTGAAAGAAAGCTCAGAAAATTCAACAGATTCTTTAATAGAATATTTGTCTGAATATGTAACTTTTAAAGAAGAATATTCTTCTACCTTCCTCCTTTCTCTACAGTGGGTATTCCTCCAAACTAAAGATAAATATTCTCCCTGAAATTTGTCTTGGTCATACTGCTTTGATTATCCTATGAAGGTACTGGTTAACTACGGTTCGACCGTACGGTGATTTGGTAGTGCTATCCAAATACCGTGAAGGAGTGTTGTATTTTGGGAGACCAACGTCCAGTAACTCATTAGCACCGTAATGGGGGACGTAATTGTCTTAAGGAGATTCGCTATAAGCGTACCTCACTCTAAGTACTGTATAAGTGAATTAATTTTCTTTATACAGGGGTTATACTGATATTCAGTATATTAAAACTGATTTATACCAGTCTAATTGATGTTTAACCAAGGAAGGTAATTGAAAGGTGGTTCTGTAATTAAGGAAAGTTCTATTAAACGAAAAACCTCCTACCTGATATTCACTGACCTGGCTAATTAGATCAGTGACATTGATTAGTTGTCAGATTGTATCCTAGAAACTAACAATTTCGGGGGACGTAATTGTCTCAAGGAGGTTCACTATAAGTGTACCTCACTCCAAGTACTGTATAAGTGAATTAATTTTTTTATACAGGGGTTATACTGATATTCAGTATATTGAGACTGATTTATTCCAGTCTAATTGATGTTTAACCAAGGAAGGTAATTGAAAGGTGGTTCTGTAATTAAGGAATGTTCTATTGAACGGAAAACCTCCCACCTGAGGTTCACCAACCTGGCTAATTAGTTAGGTGATATTGATTAGTTGTCAGATTGGATCCTAGAAACTAACAATTTCCTTTTCTGTGTTGCTTGTTTGAGAGAAACGGAGCGCTATTTATAGCGCTCCAGGAGGGGTAGATCCGTCCGAACCCAGCCGAACGGTTCGGTCTGAACTGTTGCAACGGTTCGTTTCAGACAGAAACCGCATAACTGTTCGCGGTGGTTTTTCTGTCGGTCAGACAGAAACCGCACAACTGTTCGCAGTGGTTTTTCTGTCAGCCATTGCGCTGATTTGGTTCCGCTCCGCTGTAACCCATACCCGTGAGATCCGGTTCAAAAAAAACCAGACCAGATAGGGAACCCGAGCCCGGCCCGGCCCGACTCTGGCGCCGGCTGCCGCCGGAGCGTGCGTGTGGGCATGGTTTCGCTCACGAAAACTCCAAGTATCCAAAGGTCACACCCTTTGTTCCCATTTTTCTCTATTTAAACACTTCAAACTTCTATCCCATGATCAATGTGGGGCTAAATACTTTTAGCTACCTTTAGTCCCCTTTTGGCTTTGAATTAGGCAAACTTTAGACTTGAATATCTCATTCATTCGAAGTCGGAATTGAACAAGTGAATATACCACGTTCATCCCCAATGGAAGGAGAACACACTCTAACAATTATCCAATTGATTCTATTAACGGATCTCGCCGTAATTCAACTCAAAGATTCGCATTTATTCTTCATATTTCCCAACAACGTTTCCTTTGAATCTTATAATGGTAGTGTCTCTTTTGGATACAAGCACTCACATGATCCTTTTGGGCATCTAATCTGTTGCCAAGGATGGGACTGAAAGACTGGTAGGGAGAGAGTAATCCTCAAATGAGTGAATGACAAGAAATTCTAGTATCAATCAACAGATTTCTAGTTAAAACAAAATCCCATAATTGATGCAGATTGACAGTGAGATGGATTAAGGAATTATATGGTTTCCTTTTCAAGAAAAAGAAAAAGAAAAAGAAAAAGGAAAAAATGTAACAGCAATTGCTTATATAAATACCAAACCGTGAATAGGGTTCCATTTTGAAGGACTATCTTTCTGTTAATTGTCTTGTTCCCAAAATTTCTGCTACTTCTTTTGGGACTTAGTCATAATACTCATAACACATGCTTATGCAATAAAGAGACAGTTGTACAACTTAATTGCAATCAGAGGAGAGAATTTATTTATGTGATCAATAATATAGTACATGTGGAGTTCTAAAATGCTATAAACCAAATTGTCATGTGCTTTTTAGAGTTGGCAAAATATATGTTTCATTGTTTCATATCATCATGTGTTCCAAACCAGAGAATTGTATCATGAAATTGCAAGTTGATATAGTAGTCTTGTCTGTTGTGGGATATTTTGTTATAAGATCTGGCATGCAAGTGTATTTGCACAAAATGTTCCAAAAGTTTGCTTGCCATCCATTCTTTTCCGCCTTAAATTCCTCTCCAAAGTTTTGGACAGCTAACCACAATATACCATTCAATGCACTCTGGGATGCAGTCCTCCTTTTGCAGTAGGCTTGCAAACTGACTTTGAGAAAAGATTTATGCCAGTCATTTTGCAGCAGAGGGCACTTTTTGCAACTTTTTGCATTTGCAGTCAACATTTTGCAGATAACAAACTCTGCAAAACTATCGTCTTCTGCATTTAGGCTTGCATGTAAATAAAATGCAGCAAAAACAAACAGGCCCTTAAGTTTTTGGACTCTTAAGGTACGAATAAGTGGAAATTCACAATAATGTCTCATTATTACGTATATCCTTTTATACTCAGGAAACCTGCAAACTCATATTCTCAAGAGGCTCAGAGAAAACTCTTATACTCTCACTATCATGTTATTTTCCTTTTGTTTCCTTTTTGGAGAAAATATTGTCATATAATTTTTCTATCATTTCATTTGCTTGACATTCAGCTATGTTGTAACTTTTGGTTAAATGTGAGCTGTGGATCTGCTAGATGATTGTCCGTTTAGTTTTTCCTCTTGTTTCAAATGCACTCTGAGCTCAAATGACTTATTGTGATGATAAGTGCATAGCTGTTGTTTCAAATGCATTCGGAAACATCAACTCTTATTTTCATTTACTACTTAGCTAATGGAGAATTTCTTGAATAACTTCTATCCATTTTCTTGCATGGCTGTTGTTTCAAATGCATTCTAAACATCAACTCTTATTTTCGTTTACTACTTAGCTAATGGAGAATTTCTTGAATAACTTCTTGAATAGCTGTTTTTCCTGTTGTTTCAAATGCACTTTGAGCTCAAGTGACTTATTGTGATGATAAGTGCATAGCTGTTGTTTCAAATGCATTCTGAAACATCAACTCCTATTTTCATTTACTACTTAGCTACTGGAGAATTTCTTGAATAACTTCTATCCATTTTCCCTTATTGGGTTGATCTTAAAATACTTTCATTTATGGATATCTTAAATACTATAAATTGTAACAATGTTATCTATTGCTTTTACTTGTTTGGATATTGGTTGATGTTTCCAAGTGGTCTAAGTCACCTATCCATAAATTGAACTTATTTGGCTATAAATATGTTTTTTAAGCAATTTTCTTTTCTCTCTCTTTTGGAGGAGTTTTCCATGCCGTGCTCCAACTCATGCATCTCCCACCTGCCATACGCACTTCTACCTTCTTTTTTGTCGGCGGCTCATGACGGTTTAGGGTAGGGGGTGACTAAGTCCTCAATCTGCATGCTTGTGTCTGCTTCTCTGTTGTACAATATTTGTATCTTGTTGCTTCTTCAGACACAGCTTACATACCGCTTTGCCCCCTAATTCGACCCACTCACAGACTGCTTCTGCTTCAAAGAGTGTTCTTTTTCTTTTGTCTCTCTCTCTCTCTCTTTTTCTCTTTGGTGGCCTAGGGGCAGGGGTGATTAAATTCTCAAAGTGCAAGCTTTTGTTGATCTGTTACCCAACACTTGTATCTCATTGCTTCTTATTCTTGTTAGAATTTTGAAATTTAGTCATCCTTAAACTAATTTGACCCTGGACCAATTTCTCTTTTGGATGCCAATGCCATATGTGGGAGAGAGGAGATAGAGGAGATGGAAGGAGCTAGCACAGAGATCGGATGACAAAGGAGCGAGAAAACGGCGCATGGAGCAGGCCAGAGATGCTCCCGGTCGACCTCCCGGTCGACCGGTGGAGGAAGCCGGTCGACCGGCCCGGTCGACCGGCGTGCACGGGCGTGCACAGGAAGGAGCGGTCGACCGGCCCCGGTCGACCGACTGAAGTGGCTCTGCTCTCGGGTAGGCGCGATTGACCGGGCCGGTCGACCGTGGCATGGGTCGGTCGACCGGCCGGTCGATCGACAGGCGCGACTAGACTTTCCTTTTAGGATTCGAATTCCTTTTCTGGATGGGATTGAATCCAACCTGAGTTTTCATAAATCCAGGGACTCTGTGGCTATAAATAGAGGTTAGAGGCTCATGTATTGTATCCCTGAAAATCTAAAAAAGAAATCCCTTGCCTCCCTCTTGTATTAGTTGTATTGATTGTTGAATCAATAAGATCTCTCTCTCCCTTACCCCGAGGACGTAGGCACGTTGCCGAACCTCGTTAAATTTGTGTGTCGATTGCTTTTCTCTATTGGTTGATGTTCCTGTTGTGTTGGTTGTTTCTCCGGCTGCATCGAGTCTCCGCCAGTTGGGCGGATTCCTCGAAGGTGGTTGTTGTGTCTCTTCTTCCGCGAACCGCTACGCACAATGAGTGTGTGTCAGAGCACAACAAGTGGTATCAGAGCTTCCCAGGTTCATCGTGGGATCATCTGTTGATTCAAGGGCATCTGTTGCTGATTGGCGGAGATCGTGTATCGATCTCGGATCAGAGTTGGGACTGTTTGTGGGATCGTGTGTCGATCTCAGAACAGCGTGTGAAGATTGCTCGAGGAATCAAGTTGGTGGAGTAGATTGCTTCGGAAACTCTTCGAAGGTTTCGCGTGGAGGTAAAGATCCTGTCTTTATCTAATTTGGTTTTATCTAACTCCGTTTGTTTCCACATTGGTTTGAGGAATCAGTTGAGAAGATGGCTGGAGAGAGTACATCGGTGAGATCCATGAATCCACATCTAAGGATTGATGTGGTGAAGTTCAACGGGATGAACAACTTTGGTATGTGGAGGTGTGAGCTTATGGATGCGCTGACGGCATCAAACCTCGAAGACACTCTACGGTTGGAGAAGAAGCGCGCATCAACGACGGAAGAAGATTGAGACAAGATGAACCGTTCGGCGTGTGGCTTGATCAGGTCTTGTCTGACACAAGACATCAAGTATCAGGTGTTGCATGAGACATCTGCGAGGCAGCTGTGGGAGATTCTGGAGAGGAAGTATCTGACGAAGAGCATAGAATCGCGATTGCAGTTGAAGAGTAAGCTCTATGGATTTCAGATGCAAATAGGATGCTCCGTCAATGAACACTTGAACCGCTACGCGAAGCTTCTACATATCTAGTTAATATGGATGTGGAGACTTGTGAAGAGGATAAGGCGGTAATTCTTTGAACTCTCTTCCTAGGGAAGAGTATGAGGCTTTACTCTTACTTTTCTCAATGGAAGACAATCCCTTAACTACGATAAGGTGTCTGCTTGCACTTGTGAGTTATGAAGCAAGGAGACAGGACCGACTGTCTTCTTCGGGAAGCACAACAGCAGAGGCATTGGAGGTAAGAGGCAGAAGTTCTAATAGGAAGGGAAGAGACGATCGGGGGAGATCAAAGTTCAGATCAGGTTTCAGAAATCTGAAGAAGAATCAGCGTGCCTTGTGCAAGGAACTAGGACACTGGAAAGCTGAATGCCCGAAGGCCAAAGGTAAGAAGGTGGAGTCTAAGACTGAGGCAAATCTTGCAAAGGTGGTCAGTACTCAGGCAGTACCTCACAAGCAGATGGATCAGACTCGGACTCATCGGTATTCTCTCTCTCTTTTACTACCCCGACTGTTTGTAACTCAGATAATGCTGAGTGGATCTTGGATAGCGGAGCCACCTATCATGTGTGCCCGAACAGGGCCTGATTTTCTAGTTTTGAGAAGCTAGATGAATGTTACACGGTCATGGGTGATGATCATCCGTGTAATATAGAAGGGATGGGTACAGTCCGTATCAAGATGGATGATGGGATAATACGAGAATTGAAAGAGGTGAGGTATGTACCTCAACTCAAAAGGAATCTTATCTCTGTTGGCGCTTTGGAAGCATTGGGTCTGGTGATATCTGTACGAGATGGTATTCTCAAGATGATCAAAGGCTCGATGGTGGTGATGAAGGGCGTCCGCTGGGACAATCTCTACTACTTGAAGGGTAGTAACTAGTATGGTTATAGGTCAGGTGGAGACTTCTAGTTCTTCAAATGATGGTTGCAAGACGGTCTGGCAGGTGAAGGTCGGACATGGAGATGAAAGGTCTTTGTAAGCTCCTGCAAAGAAGGGATCAATGGAAGGTGCTGCTACCTGCAACTTGAAAGGTGAACACAGCGTTCTGGACAAGAAGAAGGTGAAATTCAGCACCAATACTCACCGCTCAGAAGGTCTTCTTGATTGTGTTCACGTAAGCATTTGGGGACCTGCTAAGACTGCATCGCTTGGAAGTAAAAGGTACTTTGTCTCTTTGTTGATAGTTTATCTAGATATTATTGGATATATCCCATGAGACAAAGGAGTGAAGCCCTAGATATGTTGGTGAAGTGGAAAGGAAGAATGGAGAAGCAAATAGGTAGGAAGATCAAGGAGCTACAGATTGGTAATGTTAGAAGAGACATGAACCAATTCCTACGATTTGGCCAGAACACCGGTATTGTTACTCACTTCACAAAAGGTATAAATGGGTTGGCTAAGGAAGTAAACCGTTCCTTGCTGGAGAAGGTTCGGTAGTTATTGCCTAATCCAGGATTAGACAATCGTTTTGGGCTGAGGCGATTGTGTATGCTAGCCATCTCATGAATAGATCGACTGCGATAGGAGGTAAAGCTCCATTAGAAATTTGGTCTGGGAAAACTACTCAAGATCATGTTTTGCTGCAGGAATTTGGAAGTCCGACCTACTTCAGTGCCAAAGATGGCAAGGTGAATCCGCGAGCAAAGAGGTTTGTGTTTTTGGTGTCAAAAGGAATGGCTACAGGTTATGGGACTGTAGGCTGTCTAAAAATCACTAAAGACAAGTCATCAAAAAGCAGAGTCTAAACTCCAGACGCAGGGCTAATTATAGTCATCACAACAGCATCAAGACGCGAGGGTCGAAACCCGCGTCTCAGCATCACTGCAGCATCTAGGCGCGAGGGTCGAAACCCGCGTCACTGCAGCATCAAGAAGCGAGGGTCAAAAACACGCGTCTCAGTATTGCTTCAGCTCCAAGGCGCGAGGGCCGAAACCCGCGTCTCAGTTATAACTGCCCTCGTTATTGGGTCAATTACTGCCCACATAATGAGGAAGTTAACCCCCATTATGGAGCATTTTTAGGGGGCACGTTCACCCCTAAAACCTCTATAAATAGCCCCGTTTTCTAGGGAGAAGGGGTCGGTTGATCAGAGAATTCTGGGAGAAGAATTTTACTTGGGAGCTTCCACCGAAAAGAAAGAGAGTTCAACTCTTCGAAGAACTTGCTACGTACAAGTAATCTTTGCCTACAATTTCTTTGAGATTCTGGTTGATAGGAGCTGTGTTATTCCGTCTGCCATCCAAAGAGAGGATTCCCAAGAGGTCCGGATGTTCACCCGATCAACAGAAAATAAGATTCACTTTCCACCGCCACATCAAGAACCCAGCATTAAACAAAGGGGAGATTCAAGTCTAAACATCTCCCCTCCCTTGTAGTCGGAGTGTTAATCCGCTGTAATCTTTCATTTGATTCAAGGAAATTTTATACGAATTTCTCCCACCAAATAAGAGATGGCAACTCCGTTGGGGACTACTTTCTCCACTGACGAGCAGGTTGTGGTGCAAGGTGACGTCACCTGTATGGGAAAAACGGTCGAATCACTTATCGTAGAATTCGACCAGGCGAAGTATAAAGAGTTCCTCTCTTCTGGCTCCAAGAGCCCAAAGGCGCGGGTCTACCGAAAAGTCTCTTCGGGGACTTGCTCTCAAGTTCGCTCCGAGATTCTCCCAGACGCGACTGGTGAGAAGGATGTAGTGGCTAATCGCATCATGCGTAATGCCCGCATCAACGCCTCTCAGGAGGCCCGCATGGTTAACGTCCCTGACGTTCAGCCTGTTCATCCCCTTCCTCAGCGCCAGGTTACCGGGGGTTCCCTTCAACCACACGACGTAACCGGAACGCTGAGCGGCGACAGAGGCGGCGTGCGCGTCAACTACAAGTTGGAACAACTATTTGTCCTACAGAGATAGGACGCGAAGTTCAGACCGGCGTCTCTTCTGAACCGTGTCAGACACGTGAAGTCCGCGTTTGGCAACCTAAACGCGAGATTCACCAAGCTCGCGTTTCTGAAGCACCGCTTCCCAAACGCCATAAACAGCAACACGAAGTCTGTGCTCTTTATCAAAGACACGAGACCCGCGCCTCCGTACGCGGGACCCAGCAGCCCTGCGTTCCTCAAGTATCTCTACCAAGATGCGACAATCGGCAACACGAGAGCCGCGTCTCTTCTCAGCAGAGACGCCAGACTCATGTTTCAGAGCCACGACGCAAGGGCTGCGTTCATGAGCCCCACGTCTCGGAACCTTGCGTCACAGCTTTGCGAAGCAAGGAGAACTCTCGTAAGTTGAAAAGTCCTCGATAATCGAGGTTAATCTCTTCGATCCCCCTCCCACGGATCTAAGGGATTATTTGACAAGGAAGAGAAGTGCTAGTCGGATCACTCTATCGTGTTGCTGCGAACGGCTTATTATAATGCTCTCTGAGTGCCACTGCAGTCCACGTGCAGGCCAGCAGTCTAGATTCAGACAGCTGACTCTGACTCCCCAATCAGCTAAAAGAAATCGCTCCCACAGAAGGAGGACTTTCTATGACACTGACTACCCTGAAATCACTGCAAACATGACAAGCAGGAGTAGGGGAAAGCAACATGTGGTCAGTTCCGACGAGTCTGACACAGAACCGGAAGGAGTGTACTGACATACTCGCACTCGGACTGGGGTAATTTCCCCGGTTAATTACAGTGCCTTGGCTCGGGGTATTGAAATAAATGACTCGCATTCCGCTATTGCAGAGTCACAGGTTTTGAACTCTTCCATAAAGAAGGAGGCCTTATATACATGACAAATACTCCTGAGGAGACAGTCAGGCGCTTGGAGCAGCAAGCCCAAGTCCAGAAGGAACAATTCGAGATGATTCGTGCTCAACAAGAATCTATCGATTCCCTCAAGCAGATGTTGGCACAATTGCTTGAAGACAAGAGGAAGTCAAACGACAAAGCCTCCTCTAAAAAGTCTAAAGGCAAACGAAAAGAGAGAGAAAGCTCATCTTCTGTACATATTGAGGAGAAAGAGCAATCTACTTCTGGCTCGTCTAAATCCTCATCACAGGAGAAAGACAACCGAGACCATGTAGGGGTTCATTCTAAAAGAATAAGCCAACTAGAGCAACGTCTCGAGGCCCTTGCTAATCGGAAAAGCCTCCAAGAAGCAGGAGTAGTCCGGCCATATCCAGCCGAGTGGGACCTTGTTCCATACCCTCCCAAGTTCAAAGCTCCGGCCCTCCAAGCATTTGATGGCAAAGGGTCACCGAACCAACATATCTACTACTTTAAGTCTCAGACGGGGAACGTGGTAGATAACGATGCCATCCTGGCATGTTTGTTCATCGGTACCCTAAACGGGCTCGCCTTTGAATGGTTCATGAAGCTCCCGGAAGGCTCCATTAAAAATTGGGGCGATTTGGAGAAGCTCTTCCAGACATGCTTCTTTGAAGATGACTCGGAGGTCACAATGCTTACTCTTTTGGCTACAGAGCAGCGAAAGGGGGAGTCCATCAAATCATTTATAGAAAGATTTCGAAATACAGCACTCCGATGTCCAAGCGGTATGACCTAGGTCACCCTAGTGGAAATATGCCGCCACAATCTACAAACTTCACTCCTCGCCCAAATAGGAGTTGCTGAAAGCCGCACCTGGAAACAATTGATCGAGCAAGGTGAACAAGCTAAAGAGATTGTCGCCTGGGTTAGGGCAGAAGAAAACAAACCCAGACCCGAAAGGTCGACAAGGCGTGCGCCAGACGCGTCCCTTCAAACAAAAAGGAAGGATAACTTGGCGACAGAGACTAAATCCTCCGTCAAACCGCAACGGTCAAGGGTAGTGGCTCTTCAAGTCAGCCACGCGCCAGCAAGCAGTATTCCTTCAAGGACGATGTCACGCCCCGCTTCCCAAAATACGAGGAAACGGAGTCGCGACGAAGGTCGGCGACGTATATACGCGAGGAAAATACCCCACGTATACACGCTAAGCCTAAAGTAACCTGAACAAGTTATAAATCTCTACCATAAATCAAATCACTGCAATAATACATATAAAGTCTAACACAATGATAGCATATGAGTAAGAATAAGGAATGTGACAGGATGCGATATATGAATAGAAGAGTAGGAATACCGATAATCAAAAGGGAGAGACTCCAACTCCTCAAGGTAAATATGATCCTCTCCAAATACCTGATCAATAATAAATAGCCCTGGATCTGGATATGCAGATCCAGGGAGTCAGAACTCCTAGTGAATGTATAAGAGAAAAAGGAAATACATGCGAATATAAATGTGAGCAAACTAGGAAACACATATGATGGAATAAAACAGAAGTAACCTATGAAATATGGATAGAAAATAACAAAGCTAATCAATACAAAATCAGATGTCCAATCGGGTGTCAGGTGTACAGTCAGTCCGTTGGTATTATTAAATGTTTACAATCATCAGTATATCAAGTTCAGTCTACAATGTCAATGTGAGATTTCAGTTTGTTATTTATTATGTCAGCGAACACCAATTGCCACCTGTAATAGACGCATCCCATACTACGCCTATTACACATATCAATCAGGGTCCTAAGTTATTAAATTAGTGGAAGAGATATTGTTCATGCTTTAGGTGGGTCCCGTGCATACCGGGACCACGGCCTCAGTTTCCTGGCGCTGAACCAGGCCGTACCGCTAGGTACTCAGTAACAGTAACAGTAATCTCACTTTGAAAACAGTGGAACAATAACAGTACAGATGGGATGTCAGTCATCGCCCAGGAACCCTGCAGTGGAACCCTCAGTCAGCTGCGCAACCTGTATCCTAGGTCCACCCAAAATACAGACGCTGTCTCCTCCATCAATTTCCCCAATCCCGGTGTAAGTTATTCAATACTTTATTATTGAATTCATTAAAAACAATCAATACTCATGTTACCTATAACACTGGGACAATGTGGTGACAGTAACGATAACCGTACAGTAACAGTCAATCAGTAATCATATACACGGTGAACAATATCAGTAACAGTGAACAGTAACAGCAATCGTGTATACGATGAACAATAGGACTGTACAGGGTGTTATGTCAACAAATATATATTCCTAATAACTTCTAGTAACATGAACAGTATGTTTATCAGGTAGGTATTTGTATAATCAGTGAGGTTACTTAAGTGGTATCATGATGTTTATTCAGAATCGGCAATATAATTTTATGAGGTTTATTCATTTTGCATTTTTTCTATGAACATGAATGATAACTTACGTGCATGAACAATAATTAAACATGAATACTATTAAACATAAAATAACATTAATTTAGAACATGTTAAAAGTAACTCACATGAAATGATACCGAATATTCAATAAATAAACAAAGAACACTCACATGAAATGACGCGATTTCGGAACTGAATCGCCGTCTAGTCTTCACTGCACGAACCAATATCGATCTACGGATCATCCCATGGATCGGTTTTTGAATCACCTATGTATCGGGTCCACAACAAGCATGAACTCGGATCGGGTCTGGATCCCCTGTAGCTGGGTTCAGATCTCACCGAAGGGTCCGAAACACTGCAACACGCAACCAAACACTCAAGGACACACGAACACAAGTACACACACATACGGGCACACATCCGCAGACATACATTTACGGGTATACGCCCCATTTTTTTTTTTAATAACAAAATCCAAAATCAGACCAGCATTGTCATGACTTCAGAGGATTCCTGATTTAGGAAAAACAAAGTTGACCAACCAGCAAGACTTGTGAAAAATGATATTAAAAAATAAGTTAATGTTGGCTAGCTGGAAACTTGTGTTAGTATTTAAGGAACTCCACAAATTTGATGTGAAATTGGAAACAAATTAATAATCTTTTCTTTTACAGTTTAATACCTTGAAGTTGGAACCATCCAGATCGGTCTATCTTGCTTGTTTTCCATCTTTCCACCAGGAAATAGATCACCATCCTAATTAGTGAAACTTTATCTTGAAGGTTTTGTACTGATGAGAGCAATATGTGATAGCAGTCACCTAATAGTAACTAAGTAAGCCTATCAAATTTCATCTTTGCCTAAGTACTCCTCTCAAATTCAATCACACTTCACATCCTTGAAAACATTTTAATTAAGTAAAAGTGGGATTAAAATAATAAATACATGTTCTCTTCCTTTTCTTTCTTTTTTCCTTAAACAAATCACATTATTTCCGGGGCTATGCCATTTTCTCAATGAATCCATAGCTTGATTACTATTATTAGCCCAGCAACTTTTGATTTTATTTATTTATTTATTTATTTATTTATTGTAATTGTTTCATAGCATGTTACAAATAAGATGGTACATTTAGCATCAATAAGGACGTAAATGATAGTGTGAATCCAACTTTTAATTCAACAACCGAAATGGCTAAAAAAATGCTAGAATATTTTAATTTGCATCTTTCTTCCCCTCTACTAAGTTTCTTCAACATCATTGAACAATGAACAACACTTCTTACTCAGCTTGTGCTGTAGATTTATAGCTTGTCAATTTTGATTATTTCTAATTTAGTCATTACTGAAGTCATCCACAGTGACTGTTGTTCTCTAATAAATTGTTCCTCATTCACATGGTCAACTTTACAAAACCTCAAAATATTTGTCATTTCCTTATTTATTTATTTATTTTGTGAAATTGACACATTCATGCCCCTATCAAGTATTTGTTGGGTATCTGCTTAACAGAAATCAATCTGACAACTAATCAAGATCACTGAGATATCAACAATCTAATTGGCCAGGTCGGCAAATATCAGGTGGGAGGTTTCCGTTCAAAAGAACGTTCCTTAATTAAGAACCACCTTTCAATTTCCTTCCTTGGTTAAACACCAATTAGACTGAATCTAAATCAGTCTCGATATACTGTAAGTATATCCCCTGTATAAAAGACTTAATCCACTTATACAGTATTTGGAGTGAGGTACGCTTAGAGCGAATCTCCTTAAGACAATTACGTCCCCTGCATCGGTGCTAACGGGATAATGAACGCTGGTCTCCCAAGATACAACACTCCTTCACGGTATTTGGATAGCACTACCAAATCACCGTACGGTCGAACCGTAGTCAACCAAGACCTTCACAGGATCGTTGAAGCAGCGGTACAAGGACAAATTTCGGATGAATATTTGCCTTTACTTTGGAGTAGCACCCACTGTTGAGGACGAAGGAAGGTTGAAGAATATTTTTCTTCAGAAGTACCAGATTCAGACAACAATTCTATAACAGAATCTGTTTAATTTTCTGATTCCTCTTTCAGAACAAATTTCGCAGAATCTTCTTTGGAAGTCGCTTTCCTACTTCACGCTGGAAGCCCAGTTCAGAACTCCGAATTTCACTTCAGGCAGATCAGAACTCAAAGAGAGAAAGAGAGAGATTTCGCTGTTGGTGTCTTTCAATTGAGAATCCGGAGCGCTATTTATAGCGCTCCAGGAGGGGCCAACGGGTCCGAACCCAACGAAAGGGTGCAACCTTTCGACCCAACAGTCACAACTGTTGGCTGCCCAACTGACGCACCCAACAGTCCCAACTGTTGGCAGTCCAACAGTCGCAACTGTTGGCATTCCAACAGTTTAGTCCCATTTTGGCTTTGAATTAGGCAATCTTTAGACTTGAATATCTTATTCATTCGAAGTCGGAATTGAACATGTGAATATACCACGTTCATCCCCAATGAAGGAGAACACACTCCAACCATCATCCAATTGATTCGATCAGCGGATCCTCGTCATAATTCAACCCGAAGATTCATACTTATATTCTTCAATTCCAGCAATCCCCCACAATGAATGGAGATTCAAGGAAATGACACACAAAGAGACTGACTCTATTGTGAAAAGTACTTGAGAAAAGAAACTGCATAAGGATAGGTGAACTAGGTCTTGAACCTCCATAGCGAAAGCTTTATCGGACTTACTGGCTAATCAGTGAACTAGGTCTTGAACTGTTAGCCGTTAGTGTAAGTCAAGTCAACAAGCTTCACACAGTGACTTTCCAAATTAACTTTGGTTCTCGGTTGTGTCCATTTTGGCCCTGGACATTTTTAGTTTCAGAGAGTATCTTTAGGGAATAACAGCCTCCATAGAAATTTCCAA
Organism: Agave tequilana; assembly: GCA_038442645.1. Lineage (NCBI taxonomy): Eukaryota > Viridiplantae > Streptophyta > Magnoliopsida > Asparagales > Asparagaceae > Agave > Agave tequilana. The sequence continues at coordinate 182,110 of JAVJIF010009586.1, forward strand.
AGAGCCGACCCAACTCTATACTCACATAGGTGATGGACCTATAAGAGTAGTCTACTCTACTCAACTTGTTTAGTAACAAGATATAGGCATCATTAAAAGTGTTAAGTTTATCCTTAATCCATTTGTAGAAAAGCACTTATGTGCACCTTAGGAATGGATTGGAGTCAAGCTCCCAAGTGCTTACTTGCTGAGTCAATCATAACTAGTTTTTCCTCTTGAACTTAGTCCGTGGGATCTCCAGTCGCTAAGTGAGGTTTCCATTAAGCTGACTCGGTAAGGTTAGGCTTTTAGACCTATTCCCCTCGATGCGCAGTTTTTACGCTCTCCACTTAAACCTTTAGTCAGCGGATCCGCTAAATTATCCTTTGACGATACAAAGTCAATAGAGATAATTCTATTTGAGAGCAATTGCTTCACGGTATTATGTCTACGACGAATATGTCTAGACTTACCGTTGTATATAACATTTTGTGCCCTAGATTAGCTGCTTGACTATCGCAGTGTATACATATAGCGGGCACTGGCTTTTGCCATAATGGTATATTTTCTAAGAATTGTCGAAGTCATTCTGCTTCTTCTCCAGCCTTATCTAAGGCTATGAATTCCAATTCCATAGTAGAACGGGCAATACATATTTGCTTAGAAGATTTCCAAGATACCGCTGCTCCTACTAGAGTAAATACGTATCCGCTAGTTGATTTTGATTCCTCAGAATCTGTAATCCAATTAGCATCACTGTATCCTTCCAGTACAGGTGGATACTGTCCATATCTCAAGGCATATTCCTTGGTATGTGATACGTAACCCAATACTCGTAGTAGAGCGGTCCAATGTTGATCACTAGGATTGCTAGTGTATCTACTTAACTTGCTTACAGCGTAAGCAATATCGGGTCTAGTGCAATTCATCAAATACTTAGACTTCCGATAATCTGAGAATACTCCAACTGGCGTATTCCAGTTCCTGTATTCTTATGAAGGTGGATGTGTGGGAGAAAAGGATTTGTATTTTCCTTTATCCCATGATCCTTGAATCTTTCTATCATCTTATCCACGTAGTGAGATTGAGATAGACTGATTCCATCTGGTGTTCTGGTGATTTTAATTCCTAAAATTACATCAGCAACCCCAGATCCTTCATGTCAAAACTGTTGGATAACATTCGTTTAGTGGACTTAATAATCTCAATATTAGTTCCAAGTATCAACATGTCGTCTACATAAAGACAAACAATGATACGTGTATTTTCAACTGTTTTAGTGTACACACACTTATCGCATTTATTGATAGTGAATCCATCTTTGATCATGACACTATCAAATTTCTCATGCCATTATTTTGGAGCCTGCTGCTTTAAACCGTATAAGGATTTTACCAATTTACACACCTTGTGTCTTGGCCCTTGACTTTAAATCCTTCAGGTGCTCCATATATATCTCTTCATTTAATTCACCATTTAAGAATGCAGTCTTGACATCCATTTGATGGATATCTAAGTTGTGCAATACTGCAATTGCAATTAACATCTGAATGGACGTTATTCTTGTTACTGGTGAATAAGTATCGAAGTAGTCAGGTCCTTCTTTTTGTCGATAACCCTTGGCTACTAATCTAGCCTTGTACTTATCGATAGATCCATCGGGTTTTAATTTTCGTTTGAAAATCCACTTACACCCAATTGGTTTACTGCCATGAGGCAAGTTTACCAATTCCCAAGTATGATTACTTAGTATGAATTCTATTTCGCTATTTATAGCTTCTTTCCACATTTGTGCTTCTGGGGTTGACATAGCCTCTTTAAATGTTTGAGGCTCGCTTTCAATAGCGTATGCTATGAAATCTGGACCAAAAGATTTTGAGATTTTAGATCTCTGACTTCTTCTTGGTTCAGTTTCCGCATTAACAATGGTTTCCTCGGGGCTTTCGTCCCTGAACGCCATCTCATGTGTTCTTTTCCCAGAAGTCTTATCTGCTTCCCGTTTGTATGGAAAGATATCTTCAAAGAACACAGCATCTCTAGATTCGATAATCATGTTTACATGAATATCTGGTATTTCTGATTTATGAACCAGAAATTTATAGGCACTACTATTCAAGGCATAGCCTATGAATATGCAGTCCATAGTTTTTGCTCCCAACTTAGTCTTTTTAGGTAATGGTGCTAGCACTTTTGCTAGGCACCCCCCGCATTTTGAGGTAACGGTAGGAAGGTGTCCTTCCATGCCATAACTCGAATGGTATAAGACCAAGTTTCTTGTGGGTTACTCTATTTAGAATATAATTTGCAGTTAATAGAGCTTCCCCCCACAAGTTCTGCGGAGCTCCAGAACTTACGAGCATGGAATTAACCATCTCCTTCAAAGTTCTGTTCTTCCGTTCAGCAATTCCATTCTGCTGAGGAGTGTATGGTGCTGTAGTTTGATGGATTATACCAAAATTAGCACATAACTCACTAAAATCATTTGATTCATATTCTCCGCCTCTATCGGATTTTAGAATCTTGATTTTCTTGTTGAGTTGATTCTCAACTTCAGCTTTATATGTTATAAACATATTTATTGCCTCATCCTTACTGTTTAAAAGATACACATAATAGTATCTTGTACAGTCATCAATAAAAGTGATGAAATACTTTTTACCGCCTCTAGTTGGCATAAACTTCAAATCACACAGATCGCTATGAATTAACCCTAAAGGTTCTGTATTTCGATCAATTGAGTGAAATGAATTTTTCGCCAACTTGGCCTCAACACAAATCTCACACTTGCGAATTTCTTTCAAGTTGAGTTTAGGAATATATCCCAGATTAGACAAGTTCTTTAATGACTTATAATTTACATGCCCTAATCTAGCATGCCACAAATTAGGAGACTCAAGCAAATAAACAGAAGATTTTCCTTTATTTATAAGCTTCGGGTACAAATGCACAGACTTTTTATCTACCACTGCAACATTGGCTTTAAAAAGTCCATCAACAAGATAATCCTTTCCCACATACATCCCTCGCTTAGTAAGTACAAATTTATCAGATTCAAACACCATTCTAAATCCTTTCTTACTGAGTATTGATCCGGAGATCAAATTCTTGCGGATGTCTGGAACATGAAGCACATCGTTAAGAGTAAGCTCTTTCCCCGATGTCCACTTCAGGATGACCTTGCCTTTTCCTTCAACCTTTGAGACGGCTGAATTTCCCATGAATAGTTGCTCATCTTGCTCCAGTATTTGATATTCAGAGAATAATAATTTCTCAGAGCAGATGTGCCGAGTAGCCCCAGTGTCTACCCACCAATCCTTATTGTTGGTTGTCAGATTCACTTCTGACACCACAGCTGAAAGGCTTGGCGACTCATGGTCGGTCAAGTTTGTCTGTGGGTGGCTTTTCTTGTTCTTTTTGAGACGGCTGCGACATTCATTTGCCTTATGCCCCTCTTTGTTGCAGATGTAGCAGGTTCCTTTAAAGCGCATGTTCTTGCCTTCTTGGACCTTACCTTTGTACCCCTGGGAAGTCTTCTTCCGCTTTAAGCCTTTGGAAGTAGACGCTTTCCCTTTGAGTCTTCGATCACATTTGCTTTTGCTTCGTAGGAGTTCTTGCTGCTCCTTTTCTCGGACTTTCTGTTATCCTCCTCGATTCGAAGCCTCACAATGAGATCTTCCAACTTCAACTCCTTTCGCTTGTGCTTCAGGTAGTTCTTGAAATCTCTCCACGCAGGTGGGAGTTTCTCCACGATAGTAGCAACCTGAAATGTTTCAGGTAGGATCATACCTTCGGCTTGTATCTCGTGCAAGATAAGTTGAAACTCTTGCACCTGACTGATTACAGTCTTGCTGTCCACCATTTTGTACTCCAGAAATCGTCTTACGATGAACTTCTTGGTACCAGCATCTTCAGTCTTGTACTTCTTGTCAAGACTGGCCCATAACTTCTTTGCCGTTGTGATAGGACTATAGACATTGTAAAGAGAGTCATCCAGTCCATTTAAAATATAATTTCGGCAAAGGAAGTCACATTGAGTCCATGCATCAGTTGCAGGCTCTGGTGGATCTTCTTGCAGGAATCTGGCCAGATGAAGAGTGGTCAAGTAGAAGAGCATCTTCTGTTGCCACTTCTTAAATTCTGTGCCATCAAATTTTCTGGCTTCTCCGGCTTCGGGTTAGGAAGTGGAGTAGGCATCAAAGCTTGGAGCGGCATGTTTGTTGCCTTGCTTGAGCTATCTTGATTTGTCTCAGACATTTTATGCAAGTTCAAGCAGAATAGAAGTAAGAAACGATAATTGTCTTAAGATTGTTGAGTATCTGCTTAACAGAAATCAATCTGACAACTAATCAAGATCACTGAGATATTAACAATCTAATTGGCCAGGTCGGCAAATATCAGGTGGGAGGTTTTCCGTTCAATAGAACGTTCCTTAATTTAAGAACCACCTTTCAATTTCCTTCCTTGGTTAAACACCAATTAGACTGAATCTAAATCAGTCTCGATATACTGTAAAGTATATCCCCTGTATAAAGGATTTAATCTACTTATACAGTATTTGGAGTGAGGTACGCTTAGAGCGAATCTCCTTAAGACAATTACGTCCCCCGCATCGGTGCTAACGGGATAATGGACGCTGGTCTCCCAAGATACAACACTCCTTCACGGTATTTGGATAGCACTACCAAATCACCGTACGGTCGAACCGTAGTCAACCAGTACCTTCACAGGATCGTTGAAGCAGTGGTACAAGAACAAATTTCAGATGAATATTTGTCTTTACTTTGGAGTAGCACCCACTGTTGAGGACGAAGGAAGGTTGAAGAATATTTTTCTTCAAAAGTACCAGATTCACACAACAATTCTATAACAGAATCTGTTGAATTTTCTGATCCTCTTTCAGAACAAATTTCGCAGAATCTTCTTTGGAAGTCGCTTTCCTACTTCACGCTGGAAGCCCAGTTCAGAACTCCGAATTTCACTTCAGGCAGATCAGAACTCAAAGAGAGAGAGAGATTTCGCTGTTGGTGTCTTTCAATTGAGAATCCGGAGCGCTATTTATAGCGCTCCAGGAGGGGCCAACGGGTCCGAACCCAACGAAAGGGTGCAACCTTTCGACCCAACAGTCACAACTGTTGGCTGCCCAACTGACGCACCCAACAGTCACAACTGTTGGCAGTCCAACAGTCGCAACTGTTGGCATTCCAACAGTTTAGTCCCATTTTGGCTTTGAATTAGGCAATCTTTAGACTTGAATATCTCATTCATTCGAAGTCAGAATTGAACATGTGAATATACCACGTTCATCCCCAATGGAAGGAGAACACACTCCAACCATCATCCAATTGATTCGATCAACGGATCTTGCCATAATTCAACTCGAAGATTCATACTTATATTCTTCAATTCCAACAGTATTTGATGATCTAAATGAGAATTCAATATTTCTCTAACTAATCTCATGAAATCAATCACTGCTATAAACTGGTCAAAATTTGATTATAGGGAGGGTTAGAGATGATTTCACATGTGAGAATTCTAGTCTGTAAATAATGAAAGTCATTTTCATTTTAGAGAAAACTAAAGAAGCATACTCACATATGGCTTGGGCGGAGTTCGGGGACCGGCGCTGGGTGAAGGTTAACGGAAGATGCTCCGGCAAGGAGGAGGAAACCGTAGAGTTCGTCACGAAGCGCACGGAAGTTCGCCGGAGATGTTGATCGGCCGGCCAAGGCTGGATGTTTGGGCTGGCATGATCTTGAGAGATGCAGGCTTGAATCTGTTCTGACCTAGTGTTTGGCATAGCATTGTTGTTCTTTGGTGCAGGAAAGCCTTGAATGCAGCTTATAGTGGAAGCCCTGTAGTGTCGCTGGTGTAGAAAATGGAAAGAATAGAAATGGTGGGGCCTCGTGGGGTCCGCAAGGAAGGAAAAGAAGCAGACCGTGGGCTTCGGCCAGGGAAAAAACCAAGTTAAGGGTGCGCTGTTATGATGGAGAGGAAATTCATTAAGGTGATGATGGCGGCTGTTGTTGGGGGATTCGGAGAAGAAGAATTAGGTTAGGATTAAAGCAAATTATAAGGGATTTGGCTCGTTAAGATAGGATATGTATTTAGGTTGGGATTATGATTAGATTTTTAGGATTAGTTAGTTATGGTTTAGATTAAGATAAGATGTGGATGTTAGAATTGGGTTACGGGTCATGGGTAGTGGGTCTTGGGTTTGTGGGTAATGAGTATAGTTAAATGGGTATGGGTAGAGAGATAGCCTATTAGATGTGGGTATGGATCAAGGAATAGTCTAATGGTTATGAGATATAGGGTATTGGGTTAACGGTTAGGATTAGGAATCAAAGAAAGAGGAACAATAGTAATAATAACAACATATATATAATAACAATAACACTACTAATAATAATAAAAATTAAATACAGTAAAATAAATACTTAAAAATAGAAATGCAGTACTATTAGTTAGGGGATATTACAGACGAACATGTTGACTCGTTGTTCAAATTACTTAACAAGAGCAACAGACTGAAGCTTCCCGAAGCTAGACGCCCTGATGAAGTCGGTAAAACCGATAATCCCAACTACTGCCTGTATCATAGGATGCTGGGACACCCCACCAAGAGCTGTTATGTCTTCAAAGACATCCTTCAGGCTCTGATTGACGCGGAGGTACTAAAACTTCGTCCAGAGCAGAGCAAGTGACGGCTAATATGACATCATTCCTCCAGTTTGGAAGACAACCTCCAACACCCTCTGGAGTAGTTCCCATCCCGAAAGGGGAACTAAGAATGATCAACATAGACCCTCACCATCAGCAAGAGAATGGTCTTGTACCTGTCCCCATACCTCAGGGGAAAATTATGTGGGTTCATCCTGACCTTATGGATGGCCAACAATGGACCACTGTTACCAGCAGAAGGTCCGAATGCAAGGCAAAGGCTTCATCCTGCAATGTGGTGGTGTATCTTCCCGCGAAGCAGAAACCGATGTTCCCTCACTGACTGATTCAGAAGAGGAAACAATAGTTCTCGCTGCAGAACCCAATCAACTTGTGACAGAAACTCGTTCAGGCCAGTCATATTTGAAAAAGTATGACAAAATGGCAGCAATCCCTCCAAAACCCGCTACAGAGTCAGCCAAGTCCTCCACAAAACAACCTGTGGAGGGACAGAAAGAGCTTCAATTTTCTAAAGCTCTCTCAAAGGACATCGTGGAAGGATCCACAACACCTTACCGCTTTGACGTTCTGACTCAACTGGCTAATATCCTGGCCCGGATTACTCTTTACGAGCTCCTGAGGCTATCAAAGTCAACCAGAGAAGCTTTGAGAGAGGCTCTTGCTAACGCTGAGATTTTCATGACACAGGTGCCGGTTGAACCACGGGAGGAAGATGTAGAGGATTGCCTCCACGCATCCCAAAATGCTCCCTGCATCACTTTCACGGCAAATGATATGCAGGTTAAAGAGAAACATGATCGACCCCTATACTTCACAGGGTACATCGGATCATCTGAAGTAAGCCGTATTCAGGTAGATCCAGGGTCTGCATTGAGCATTATGCCTCGCCGGGTCATGCAACATTTAGGGATTCCTACCCACCGGTTGAGCGCTACCCAGACGACCATTTATGGGTTCAATGCCAATGGTACCCGTCCAATGGGGAAGATCAAGCTCAAATGCCAAATTGGGGACTTAAAGTCGGAAGTGACATGCTACGTGATCGATGCCGACACCTCATACAATTTGCTGCTGGGACGACCATGGATTCATCATCGTTCCCTCCACTCTCCATCAAGTCATGAAATACATCGACGGGAGTGGAAAGGTACGAACGTTGATTGCCGAAAGGCATCCGTTCAAGGGAGTCGAGAACTATTTCACAGACTCTCTTCTGTACCGGGACTCTGTGAAAACGAACGAGATCCCGCAACCAGAGGAGCCGGACTTTGGTAATGAAGCCGACACCGAGCCAGAGAAAGAATAGTGCATGTGGGAACTAGATACACTTATAACGAGCATTAATAAGCTTGATGTTGATAACACCGCCAATGATGTAGGCGGATGGTATATTAATGAAGAATTAGATTTGGCTTATTTTTCTATGTTCGCTTCTGATTCAGTGCCGTCAGACACTAGTACTGAAGTGGATGATGACGCCTGGTCGGCAATGGATGCTTTGACATCATTACATGTACCAGTGAAGTCATCCTTCAAAATGTACCAAGATGCCGGTGATGCGCAAGAATCAGTATTCATGGTTCCAGTAAGACGGAAAGGCCAAAAACTAATTCTTTTCGGACGAATTAAATCCAAACCGATGTCCCGTGAAGAATCAGAAAGCGAGAAGGAACCCCCTCAGTTCGGTCATTATGAGCCAAATGCACTCAGAATGATGGAAAGTATGGGGTATGATCTGACAAACGGTCCAGGATTGAATTTCGGCAAAGGAAGGAGAACACTACTCCGATCTTTTGTGCCAAAAGGGAAAACTCCTGATTATTATCATCAGACTCGCAGGGGGTTGGGCTATGTGTCAACTCCGATCCCATCAGCCTCTGAGTCTGAAGAGTCATTATGCCATAATTACTCATCGGGCACGTCATCGTGGGAATCAGATGTTAGTATCGGCAACATCTTCAGGGAACTTTCAGTGAATATAGTTTCAATAAGCCACCTAGAAGACAGAGATGAAGAAATGATCCAATCTGATACAGATCCGTGGATCAAACACTTAAATGCTCTTTGGGATACTCGTTTTGAACAGCGCGAGCCACCCACGGAGGATAAGGTTGCTCAGATTAATCTAGGAGATGAGGCTAATCCTAAGCCCATCTTTATAAGCGAAAGTCTGTCGCCCTCTGAGAAAGAGGATTTAATATCTTTTATGCGAGAATATATAGATGTTTTCGCCTGGAATTATGAGGACATGCCTGGACTTGATCCTCGAGTGGTTATGCATCGCCTCAATATTAATTCGGACGTAAAGCCTGTCAAACAATAGCAGCGACGGTTCCGTTCAGAAGTAATGGAGGCAATTCAGTCAGAAGTCAAAAAACTTATAGACTCTGGCTTCATTAGGGAAGAACAACATCCTGATTGGGTAGCCAATATCGTCCCCGTTGCCAAAAAGAACGGAAAGATCCGGATCTGCATTGATTTTGCGATCTAAATGAGGTTTGTCCCAAGGACGAATTCTCACTTCCAATCACGGATGTCATGATTGACAATACGTGTGGGTTCGAGCGAATGTCCTTCATGGATGGATTCTCAGAGTATAACCAAATCAAAATGTATCCGGATGATGAAAAACATACCTCTTTCAGGACACCACTGGGGGTATACTGCTACACCGTCATGCCCTTCAGACTAAAGAATGCGGGGGCGACATATCAAAGGGCCATGAATGCCATTTTTCACGAACACATGCGCAAAACGGTGGAATGCTATGTTGATGACATTGCAGTAAAAAGCCGCGCTAAAGGTGATCACATAGCCGATTTAAAGGCTATCTTCGACATCATGCGGACCCATCAGTTGAAGATGAACCCCACCAAATCCTTCCTGGGGGTGGCCAGCGGCAAATTCCTAGGGTTTGTGGTAACTTCCACAGGAATTCATTTGGACCAGGAAAAGGTTCGCGCCATTCAGGAGATGCAACCTCCACAGAATCTCAGAGAACTCAGGGGATTGCAAGGACGATTGGCATACATCCGAAGGTTCATCTCAAATCTCTCTGGAAGATGCCAATCCTTTACCAAATTAATGAAAAGGGTGTCTCGTTCATTTGGGACAATGCTTGCCAGCAAGCGTTTGAGTAAATTAAACAATATCTCACACAACCACCTGTCCTTACAGCTCCGGTGTCCGGAAAACCTTTCCTGATATACGTCCGAGCAATGGATCATTCTTTAGGAGCTTTACTAGCCCAGAACAATGATCAAGGACACGAGCAGGCAATCTATTATTTGAGTAGAATCATGATCGGGGCCGAACATCGATACAACCCGATCGAGAAGGAATGTTTGGCATTGGTGTTCGCTGTTCAGAAAATGCGACACTATTTGGTAGGTCAAACTATAAACGTCATATCAAAGGTTAACCCTTTGAGGCTACTCATGACAAAGCCATCGTTGTTAAACGGCCGGTGGCAAAATGGGCCATACTGCTATCCCAATATGAAATGCGTTTTTTACCACAAAAAGCCGTAAAGGGACAAGCGGTGGCGGATTTCCTGGCTGAGCATCCAGATCCGAGGGCAGCCAAACTTTACGAGGATCTTCCAGACGAGGTCGCCAAAGTCTGCCTGACCCAGACATCTTTTGAAAGACAAGTGTGGCAACTTTTCTTTGGCGGTGCATCGAGAACAAGCCCGAAAGGACATATCATAGCAGGAGTAGGGGTAGTACTCGTCTCCCCACAAAACTATGTGATCCCTCGAGCTGTCTCATTAACCGAGCCTTGTTCCAACAATGTAGCGGAATACAATGCCCTTTTGATTGGAATGCAACTCGCCGATGAAATTGGCGTTAAAAATCTCGAGGCATATGGTGACTCTAAACTCATCGTCAACCAAGTTCGCGGAGAGTACGAAGTCAGACATGAAGATCTAGTACCCTATTACAATGCAACTGTCCACATGGCCGAGAGGCTCATAAACTTTTACATCGACCATGTACCCCGCTAGCAAAATGCGCATGCAGATGCACTGGCGTCTCTCGCTGTCTCATTAGCCCTTCCAGCTGGAGTAGTAGAGAAAGTACTTGTCCACAGCTATGACCTGTGTTGCCCAAGAATCGCTTCTGAGGATTATCAGAAGCCGACAGGAGATTGTCAAGTCAAAGAAGCTCTTGAGTCGTCAACCGGCCCAGAGCCTAGAGACTGGCGATTCCCTTACATTGATTATGTCTTGTACGGCATCTTGCCTGAGGATACCAAAGAAGCGGCTGCCATTAGAAGGAAAGCCCCAAATTCTACTATAATGCGATCACGCGAACACTGTATCGTCGATTGCGGGACGGGATCTTGCTTCGCTACTATCACAAAAAGAGGCACAGGAGGTATTGAAAGAAGCCCATGACGGCATGTGTGGATCCATCAACCTGGCCCAAAACTTAGGGATCGACTCCAAAGGTTGGGATATTATTGGCCTAAGATGATCACTGACGCTATCACTTATACCAAAAGATGTCACGCCTTCCAAGTGCATGGTGATTTTATCCATCAAGCATCAGGATACCTCCACTCTATAGCTTCTACCTGGCCATCTGAGATGTGGGGCATGGACGTAGTTGGCCCTAACAGCCTGCCATCATCAAAAAGACATCGGTTCATTTTAGCCATAACCGATTACTTCTCTAAATAGGCTGAGGCCATTCCTTTGAAGGAGGTAAAGTCATCTGATGTGATCAAATTCGTTAAACATCACGTCATCTACCATTTTGGTGTACCTCAGCGAATCGTCCATGACAATGGACCCCAGTTCGTCAGTCAGGCTTTCCAGAGGTTCTGCACTAAGTTCAGAATCCAGAGTGTGTCCTCAACGGCATACTATCCCGCCGCTAATGGTCTCGCAGAAGCCTTCAACAAGACCATTAGCAAGCTTCTCAAGAAATTTGTCTCGAAAAGTCAGCGTGACTGGGATGACAAGTTAGGTGAATGCTTATGGGCCTATCGCACAACTGTTCGAACCCCAACTAAAGCTACGCCATTTTCTTTGGTATATGGGTGTGAAGCCGTGCTTCCACTAGAAATTCAAATTCCATCTCTACGCGTCGCCTTGACAGCAGAGATGACAAAGGAGGAGAAGCATCGACTGCGACTCCAAGAACTGAAAGCCTTAGATGATAAACGTCTGCAGGCCCAACAACAAATCGAGCTCTACCAAGCCCGGATTACCAGAGCCTGCAACAAGAAAGTTAAGGCGCGAACTTTCAAGAAAGGTGACCTTGTCTTAGCCGTCAGAAGACCTATGGTGATGACACATAAGACAAAAGGAAAATTCCAGCCCAAATGGGAAGGACCTTTGTAGTAGAGTCAGTCTACTCAAATGGAGCATATCGCCTCATAACTTCAAATGGTGATACACTCATGATGACGATCAACGACAGATTCCTGAAGAAGTACTATCTTAATAGTACTTTTTCTCTGATCAAGTTAATATTACACCTCTGATCAAGGCTCCAGATCCAAGAAAAGTTTCTTTCCTTTACTAGGTCACATCATGATGGATCGGTGACAAGCTAATCGGGCACTGACTGCACCATGATGCATGATGTAAATATTGAGAAAGAAACAGAAGGCGAAACTTGGGTTTTAATATTGCTCTTTTCATTAACGTCTGACGCCTCCGACGGCTAAGGACAGAGGAAAATGTTGGCTTCTAAGCCCAACATAACTCTTCGACAACTCATCATGCTGAGGGAAATAGCATGGCTAGCCCAACTCAAACGGTAGTTGGTAAAGGCACACCAAATCCATTGATAACTGAGGGTTTGCTAAAAATCCTAAGTAGACTTGGTCCCACTCTCTCCTCCAAAATCCCTTACCAATTCTCATACACAGAATGATAGGTCTACAAAATACAGTCATTGCTACGCTAACATTATACCTCTTGCGATGAAAAATCTCAATACTCCTAGCAAGTACAAACCTTACTTGTCTCAACTCTATATGGAGTGGCACCCCTTCAAATTTGTCAAGTTAACACTACACCTCTGACACTTCAAACTTCACTTGTCAATTCTCATCAATAGGATGATAAGTCTTCAAAATTGCTTATATCGCAAATCAATCACTGTCAAGTTAAATTACACCTCTGACATTTTAAATTCTACTTGTCACTTCTCATCAGTAGAACGACAGGTCCCCAAATTGCTCCCATCACGAGCCAATTTTTGTCAAGTTAATACCACACCTCTGACAAATTACTGTTAAGTTAAACATTACACTTCTAACAGTGATTAAGTTGCTGCCAAGTTCAATATTAAACCTCTGCCAGTCATTTTCCCTCAGACTTCCATATTGAAGCTGAGATGAGCGATGCTAAGTTTAACATTACACCTCTAGCATCCAGGTCATTGCTAAGTTCAACAATACACCTATGGCCATGACTTTCCCTCGGACTTCCTTATCGAAGTCGAGATGACCAATGCCAAGTTCAAAATTACACCTCTAACATTACCCTCACTGCCAAGTTAAATATTACACCTATGACAGTGACACTTTCAGTTTTCCCAAATGAAGCTGGAACGCTCTCGAGTTAAGTTAATATCACACCTCTGTCTCACACCCTTGTCAAGTTAACATCACACTTCTAACAAGATTCAATTCGACCCGTTAAGTTAATATTACACCTCTAACGGTAAAGATTCTCTGCAAATCTAGTCTCACTTGTTATTCTTGTCAGCAGAATAATAAGTCCACTTAAAAATATTGTTAGGTTAACACTACACCGTTAACAGTGTTTTCATTAAATCCCCAACTGAGTCTTAGTCAAGTTAACACCAAACCTCTGATGAAAACTCATCCTCCCTGGGGGTACAAATTTCACTTGTCATTCTCATTTATAGATTGGCAGGTCCACAAGAATTATTTTACTTCTGTCAAGTTAATATCACAACTCTGACAGCATTGATGAATTTCCTGAAACAGGATTTTCCTACAAACTTTGACTCATTAGGATTATTATCATATTTTCAGCAAGTCAAAGATCCTTACTTCTATTCGTCTGATTTTCAATGCAAAAGGGAATTCAGGACAATAGAAGAAGAAAATAAAAAGTGTCACTTTTATTTATATCCAGATATATGAAAGTGATACAAGATGCTCTTATACAATAAGATTGAGTGTTACAATAAAGGAGTACATAGAAGTCCCTCTCTCTCTCAGTAAAAGGTTGCACTCACTCCCTGAAACATTCTCACCACTCCAAATACAAGATGTTTGGAAGAGCGCCTATTGTGACGATCGGATGCTGATTACATCATGATGCATGGCGTAAACATCGAAGGAGTCCAACGTTGATTAAGAACAATGGTGTTTCTTGAGGCCGAAATGCAAGTGAAGCCTTCTGATTCCACCCGACCAACTGGTATAGGTCATGACCCTTCGTTGATGAACATCTATACCACCAGAAAGTCATCCAAAGAGAGGATTCCTAAGAGGTCCGGACGTTCACCCGGTCAACGGAAAACAAGATTCACTTTCCACCGCCACATCAAGAACCCAGCATTAAACAAAGGGGAGATTCAAGTCTAAACATCTCCCCTCCCTTGTAGTCGGAGTGTTAATCCGCTGTAATCTTTCATTTGATTCAAGAAAATTTTACACGAATTTCTCCCACCAAACAAGAGGTAGTCCCTTCTGGTGTTGAGGAGCAGAGGGAGGAAGAGGAAGAGGAGATCCCCCCTTCGTCCTCGTGGTCTACCCTTAGAGTCGACAATGGCCTCCACTTGGCACAGGCTTTTAACCAGAGCCAGTAATCCGCTTTGAATTCCAGCCACCATTGTTGGGAGAAGGGCGATAGACTTTCCATAGGCCAGCAAAACCGCCGGTACACCACATCGGCGATAATTACTTCATGTGGCAATGTGGCACCACACAACGCTTCAGCCATAGCATAAGAAAGCCCGCCAATAGCGCCCGGTCAGAAATGGGAACTCGGGGTTGATGATGAAAACTTTTAAAGACCGTGTTAGGTTTGAAAGTATCCTCATTTGACTCCGTGGTGTAAGAGCTTGTAGAGGCGTTGATCCTCTCAGCAATCTTCGTCAGTGCAAGGAGCCAGACTGGTCACTGGGCTATCTTTCTCATTTATACCGTTGAATAGGTAGCTCGCCCAGGACATCTGCTTAACACCCTGTTCTTCCAGGAGGTTATTTGACCGCAGATGTGAAAGTGACACAACACTTCCCAGTATGTCTCGTATACTTGAGGGCTCTCCTTTGTAACACCCCGCTCCCCGAATACGTACTTAGTTGCGTATTCATATTTTCTGATCGTATTTTTTTTGAATTAATTCCTATATTCGTCGTATTATGAATTATTTATATGATCGTTTTGCCGTGGATTCAGATTCGTGAACTCGGAGTCAGCCCTAGTCTGAACCAGGGGACCAATCCTAGAGTGTTGCTTGATTTGGACTTTCTGGTATTCTGATTTGACTGATTTCAATTTCAAATATCATTTTCTAATATTTTTATATTTTTATGATTTTCTGAAATTTTCCTGAATTAAATTGGAATTCTTCAAAACCGATGTCGATCAGTGCCGCTGTTCGATTCTCGGATTTTTTAATTTACAAAAGGAATTGAAATTTTAAAAACGGCTTTCCCATAACTTCTTAAAATATATTTTCTATCTAAATACTTTTCTGAGATTTTTCTAAATTTATCGAAATTCCACTGGATTTAGTGTCGGCCAAGTATCGCTGGTTGATTCCAGAAATTTTAGTTTACAGTTGGAATCAAATTTCTAGATTCTGCTTTCATATTTCTTCTTTAGAATTATATTTTCTCCTTTCTGACATTTTCTGAGATTTTTAGATTTTATCAAAATCCGGCCGACCCGGTATAGACGGTATTGACTGTTAACTTCAGGATTTTTATTTTGAAAATGGGATGAATTTCTGAAAACTGATCTTACAAAAATCTTTAAATAATATTTATTATTTTTGAGAATTTTTAGAAAGCTTTCCAAGCTACTTAATTTTTTGGACTTTTACGGAGTTTCGGTGTTTTCCCAGATACCGGAATTTTATCCAGATATTTACTTTTCTCCTTTTTTCATTTTTTTCCATTTTTCTCTCTCCTCGCTAGACGCGAGTTCCACCAAACCTAGATTCAACATTTAATGCAGAGATCCTCTCCATACTGCATTCAATGTTACGTCCTTCAAGTCATTATGACTTTTGTCTTTTCCGGTAAACGCGATCTTGCGTTTTCCTTCTGAACGCAGAGCTAATCTTCGCGTCTGACTCTCTTTGGCCTAGATGCAAGTCTGGGTGAATGGAGACGCAAGTCTCATTAAATCTAAGGCATTCCAATGGCAATATTGTAAATATCACATTCCCTTATATAAACCCCCACTTTCTTTCTCTCTCTTTCATTATTCTTTCTTTCCTTCTTCATCTCCAACAGCAACGAACCAGCAGCAAAAAAAACAGCCCTTGCCTTCCCTGGCCGGCCACTTCTCCCTCTTCTCCACCACCAACTCCTCCACCACCTTTCCCTCCATCTCCTCCATCTCCTCCTCCATTCCTACAACAACAACAACCACACCACCTTCTTCTTCTTCCTTTTCCCACCAAAGTAACCCATCTTCTCCACCATTTTCACCACCACCTACACCACCTTAGCCACCACCAACCACGCCATCCTCTCCTACTCGGCGTACTCTTTCCAACGAGGTATAGCTTCGTTCTCCGAAATACCATTTTCAAAACTCTAAATTTCCAAATGAACTACACTTGCACCCTCTTTGGCTTGGGCTTGGGGCTTTGGCCGGCCATCTCGGCCATCTCCGGCCGCCGCCGGCGAGGCCCGGCCGGCCATCCTCCCTTTCCCTTTTCATTCTTTCCTTCTTTCATTCTTTCCTTCCTTCTTTCTTTCTTTCTTCTTTTCCTTTCCTTTCATTTTTCTTTCATTCTCTGTTTTTCCCCTCATCCTTGTGTTTCCCCTTTTTTTTCAAAACCTGCGTCCCTCTCTCCCCCATCAATGCGTCTCTCATTTTCTCATCTCCCTGTCTCTCTCTTCTCTCTATTAATTGTTAAACGCGGAGTTCACCCCACGTCCAAGCAATTCCTTAACGCGATCCTCGCATTCTTATATCAACGTGACGCGGAGCTCATGCTCGCGTCTACGTTCTCCTCGTAAACGCAGGCCTCGAACCTCGCGTTTGGGGCATCTACACGACGTGACTCCCGCGTCTCACTCTCAAACTCGCGTCCCCCTGTACACAATCTCTGTCCCTGTACTCTCTCTCTCTCTCTCTCCGTCCGTGGACTTCTCTCTAGCTCTCATTTCTCTCTCCTCTCTCTCTCATCTCTTTCTCTCTCTTGATTTTCTCCTCTCTCTATCACTTTTCTTTAACGCGTTGACGCGTTGATTTCTTAGATTCCGGAGATCGGGGATTTCACTATATTTTCTGAAGACTTAGGCGAGTGTCTTGCTTTCCTCTTGACTTTCCCGCTTCGTTGGATCAACTTAGTTGTCTTATGTATTTATATCTGGAACTAACACCTTTTGCAGGTATTCTTGCCTTCGGGCCTAACCTCTGGGTACAACCTTTGAGGTTTAAAGTCCTCTGGACATTCTGTATGCTACGCCTGGTAGGTGGATCTAGCGTCAACACTTTACCGCTTACTCCGTTCGAGTATAGTTACCCCGTGAGCATGGCTTCCCCTGTGAGCGGTAGTGGCGTTCATACGCTTGCTGCGACACGTGTGTCTAGCTACGTTGTGAGCGGTAACCACGCCGAGCGTGATAGCATTTAGTGTTGTACATTAGCTTCGCTCCAGCTTGCTCAGCTCTGCTTGATTGTGCTCAGCCATTACTCTATCACTACCAAGTACATGCTCGATATGTTAACACTTGACTTTTGCTTGATACCTATCATCTACATGCTAATACCTGACACCTGTCCGTATTACTTGACAACTGATGTGTCATCACCTAACACCCAACTTGCTACTTGACACTTGCTTCTTACTATGACATGACTTATCACTTGCCTCCTGACATATTATACTTGACCTGTGACTATCACATTTACGGGAATACTATACTTGTTATCCTGTATTACATACAGGGACTTGAATTACTATACTTGTTATCCTGTATTATATATACAGTGACCTGAATCTATAGTACTCATGTACTCCTGAATCCTGATCATGTCTTGTACTTGCTAGTCCCGTAAAATTGATATTACATAATGAATCATAAAAGGAACAACTTACATCGGGCGGAAAAAACTTACGGCTATCAACATATGTTCGTGTTTACGGTGGTACTAGGTATGTTGTGCAACTAAAACTTCTTCTGGTCTGACCTGTGGGCCTCCAGGCGACCAAGGGGAGCGCTGGCTCCCTCCTTCTTAGTACTATCTTGATAAAGGGCATCCTATAAGACCCTCCTGATCGCCTTGTCGTAGGTTCCGTCCCCACAATGGAACAATCATGGGCCGTGGTCCCGGGTATGTATGGGACCCACTGTAAACATTGTTCGTTGATACCCCGTCGGTTTCCAATAACAACCTTGCTTTACTCATATGTGGATATATGTGCGCTGGGGACGCTAGTTCACATATCTAGACATCGTGGGGTAAGACGAGTAATATAATAATAAAAGATACCAGCTATGGATCCGTTGTATGCTTTGCCATGTTTGCTTGTATCGGGTTTTACTTCGGATTTTCGGTTTATGATTATTATGCTATACATGTTCATATCTGCCTTCTACTTGTATTCTATCCCACCTGTCTCCTGCTCTTATCTGATCATACTATGAGTCTTCCCTGCTTGATATCATATGCTATATATCTACTTGCTCCTGTATGCTTGTGCCTACGACATGATTTTCACGTTTATGATCCAGATTTATCGATACACGTGTGCTTATCTATGCTCGCCATCTGGCTTCCACATCACCACTTGCCGGGGAGTTCTGACTCCTCTGGATCCTCATGTCCAGGTTTGGAGCTTGGAGCGTGTGGTTTCTCCCAGTTGCTGATCAGAGTGGCGCAGCGGTAGCGTGGATCTCCAGCAGACCGTCCAGAGCCCTATCCTTCCAGGCCCCCCTGCTCGCTCTAGAGCTTTCCTGTTATGACTCTGAGCCTCCTTTGTACTGTTCATACTTGTACCATCCTTTGTATTCTCACATGTGCGCCATATTGGTGATGTAATATTATTGTAATATTGGGTCACTTCCTATTTAACTTGTAATTGTACTCATTTATGGAATGTATAATGCACCACGTGCTTCCTACTCTAATTCTTGCATGTACCGATACTTAGCGTATATACGTGAGGGTATTTCTGACCTGCGTATATACGTCGCAGTGACGTCCCCGTACCCGCCAGATCGGGGCGTTACATCCTTCTTCAAGAGATAAAGTTCTTCAGAAGTCGGAACGTATTCTTCATAAGGGGCATCTCCCATAACAAGCCCGAGACTTCATACAGCTCATGAAGAGCGAGCCCCATCTCTCCGATCGTAAAAAATGTGCCTGTCAAAGGATTATAGTGCTCCGGATGCCATAGAAATTATGGGAGCTTTGCGGGAGGCCATACTGCACAGCGCTGATCGAGTGGTACAGCCCCCCACTTGTTCCAGCAGAGCTCCAAGTTCAACAAGGACAAATCCAACCATCCTGCCCCACCAGGATCTGTAGGAAGAATGAACCCACCTGAGCGGGCGGAAGTCGACGGGAAAATCACCCCTGACCTTCATGAACTAGTTGATGAAGGTGGTGCCAAGTTGAGGGGTTTCCCCTCTCGGATATTCAGACCTGACCAATCCGGGGAATAAACCGAAGACCTCTTTCCCATGGCCGGCAGAGTATATTTCTTTGGCACCTAGTCTGCCAAGAGAGACACCGGAGACAAATCAGGAAAGATCCCAGTCCATCGCACGGTGAAAAGACATATGCTGAAGATAAGATAGGAGATACATTCTCTCCATATTGGGAAGAAAGAACCTCCTATCCCCTATCTGACGGAGCCACTTATAATCTCCGTCGTGCAAAATCCTGTCTTCCTCGTTAATGTCGTCACCAAAGAAGAAGACAGGCTTCCGTAATGGAGTGCGAGAATCTGTCTCAAACAGTCCATCAGAGATAATCTCTCGGAGGGTCATCATACTGGCTTTAGAGATCCTCTCCTTTCGCTCCTTCGACTTATCAGTAGTCACAGGAGCAGTTTTTTGCAGCATGAAGGTCAGATTACGATCGGCGCCACCTACATGCCCAAAGTGGCACTTTTTGGACAAAGGTGTGGAGGAGTATCGTACTGCAAAGAGAATAACACTTGGTAGAAACCTAAAAGAAAATGGTTAAGTGTTTGAAAATCAAACGCAGGGGGAATCCAGACGCGGAGACCAGCAAAATCTGCGTCCAGACTCAAAGAATGCCGAGGTCTGTATGAAGCCCGCGTTTCAAAATCCAGAACTTAGAAAAAATTTCTAAGTATAGGATTCAGACACGAGATTCATTAAAACTTGCATTTGATCTTACAAGACGCAAGAATTATAAGAAGTCTGCGTCTGAACTCCTCACACTTAGAAAAAAAAAATTTTGCTGACTCAAGACACAGGGCTCAATGAGGCCCGCGTTCAGCAAGCAGATACGGACTCAGATTGATGAAGTAAAGATGCAGAAGTCATCAAACTCGCATCTTGTCCACCAAATCAAGAACTGCGTCTGACGTTCAAACACGGGCACGAGCCCTGTGTTGACGGTTCACATTCAAGAGGGACTTAGGAGTTGAAAGAACTCTATAAACCCTTTAATGACAGAAACCCAAATCAGAGGTTGTACTACCTGAAATAGGGGCCTCCTGCGTGGAGAACCGCCCATTTGAGTCTCAAGAGCAACAACCTTTGAGGACGAAGCAACATGCTTGGGCTTTGGTGCCATCGTAACCGTGTAGAATGGGTGTTGAAGAAGACGAAAACAGAAAAAGCTTTCAACTTTTCTTAACCCTAATGTAATGCTCGACGAAGAAGAAGAGTCTAATGATGACTCTTGAAAGACTGTTGTCTTTTATAGGCACAGTGATCCCCAGAGATACGCGGCGTTGGCTCAAGGCATAATCGCCGCCCGACGCGTGGCGTGCATATTAAATTCAATGCAAAATTCGCGTACCAAAGGAGAGATGTCCCTTCAACTCCGCCGGACATGTGGCAAAGCGCCGAAACACGGGTTCGTGTTTAACAAAAACTGCGTCCCTCCAAGAGTCGCGTCTCTTCAGCAGGCCAAAGTCGCGCTTAGTTCACAGAGTGAGAGCTGCGTCTTTATCTCAAAGATCGCGTCCTACAAGAGCCTCGTTTCTTCAGTGAACCAATAGATGTGTCCCCGCTCCAGTGAGGACTGCGTCCTTTTAAAGCAACATGATCCCTGCGTCTACGAGACCTGCATTCAGTCTTTGCTTTTGCAATTCAGTTCAACAGTACACTGGCACAAGCAGATGACTGTTCACCCCTGATTTAAAGTACACTAACAACAAGCTCAGAGCACTGGAGAGGTCTAGACTGCGTATCTAGACACTCGCTACGATAATTTCTGGCGGCTTCAAAGGGTTTCACAGTACACTCACGAAGACCATATTTCAGATAAGATCAAGCTCAGGGCATCTTAAATGTGTAAGATCACCTAGAGGGGGGGTGAATAGGTGATGGCTAATCTAATGGTCACATGTGAACAAATAATGCGGAATAAAACTAAGATGACCAAATTAATTTCTTTTAATTAAACACTTATGTATAACTCAAGAGTGTTGCCGAATTCCCCTTGCGAGGCTCTGGACAAGCTCCTCTAGATTCCCCTTGAATGGGTTGAGGTGCCGCGTTGGCTCTCTTGGTTGAATACTAGTGTTAACAACAATCCCACGCAATTATATATCAATTAAGCACAAGGTATATATCATGCATATATAAGATGAACACAATAAATTGAATGCAAGATATAAAATAGAGACAAAAAGAGAAAGAGGGAAGAGTAAGCAATCGCAAACACAAAGAGTTTGTTTCGAGGTTCGAGCACACTTGCTCTACATCCCCGCCTCGACACACGAAGGATTTCCACTATGCAAGATCCCACCGGATCTCTCCTCGGTGCCGTACACCTACAAACCCTCGGACTCCCAAGTCCCGTACACACGCAAGCCCCCTAAGCTTGCCGAGGCCGCCTCGAACCACCAAGAGTCACAAACGAACTCCAACCACAACGAGCACACTTGCCCGCTTCCTCAAAGTAACAAGAAAAATCTCTTTGATGATCACAACACTTGATCACCTAAAGAGCACTCTCACTACAACACACCTATAGGAATATCTAGCAATGGATAGCTCAAGTGTGGTGTGAGAAAATCAAGGAAAGAAAAGCTATGGAGGAAACTCAAGAATCACTTTAACACTCTCTTGATAAAAACTCTTCCTTTTGATTGAAGTATTTGCACTTAAATCTTGTGGAGAAACTCTTCTAAAAGTATCAGAAAAACTGCTCAAGAAATCTCCAAAATCTTAACCTCAAAACAATTGACAAAACCCCCTTTTATAGGCTGCCAGAAAATAGAGCCGGTGGGGCTGTGTCAGTGCTGTCGGTCGACCGCCGGTCGACCGGCCAACGGTCATTTTTCTGACCGTTGCAGCCAACGGTCGACCGGCTCGGTCGACCGATAACCTGGATGAACTGTCGGTCGACCTATCGGTCGACTGGACATTTCCAGAGAGCAAACTCTCTTGGTCGGTCGACCGACCCGGTCGACCGGCCACTGTGCTGACAACGTGCACAGGGCTGTGCACATCGTCGACCGGACCGGTCGACCGGTTTGGCCTGTCAGCCAGTCTCCAGGTCAGAAAACAGGATTTAAAAATCTTTTATAAAATCTAAAAATACATAGAAATTCTACAAAAATAGTTTTACCAATATACTTGAAAGAACAAACATGCTTGCACAAAATCAAGACATGTTATAGATGTTTGGTCTATTTTTGTAACTTAGAAATATTAGCTCAATAACTAAAATGTATTTTTCCAAAACATGTTTTTCCAAAACTTGTTTTTCTAAATCTTCATCAAATACAAAAAACAAGATATTTGAGTTCATAAAAGCATGGTGTGTATGGATATGATCCACTACACAATCAATATGGAATATCTATGTTTTGACATAAAGCTCTAATCATGATTTTGGTTTAAAGATATGAACTATGAAATACCAAATCCAAGATAAATATTTTGTCTCAAGAAAATCTTTGTTCTAAATAAAAATTCTTTTCTAAACATAAAAATCTTTTATGAAAGCACTTTAAATCAAGAGTTCTAATCAAGAGTGTGTGTGTGTGATATAGACTTGAGCAATCCACCAACTATCTATCCTTTACATTTTTACTAAAACAAAAATACAAATCTTATACCTAGACACAAGTCTTCATCTTCTTGAAGTCTTCACTTGAAGGCTTCTCATCTCTTGACTTGGTCCAAGCTTGATCTAAAAACTCCTTGGATCACCACATGCAAGCTCCAAATCTTGTTCTTTTATCCTTGTTGAGCTATGCACCTACTAAGATCTTGATCATGAATCTGTCACTAATTAAACACAAGATCATTAGTAACTATAACTACATGAGTTGATCATCATCAAAACTAGGGTGAAGGCCTTTGGGCCAACAAAATGATTGTCAGTCCAATCATGAGAAGTATGAGTTCAACCAGAGTCCAAAGTATTCGATATCCATCCCAGTCAACCACGGAATATCGAAAACTTTGGAGGCGGTTCTGTAGGCTGTCTAAAAATCACTAAAGACAAGTCATCAAAAAGCAGAGTCCAAACTCCAGACGCAGGGCTAATCATAGCCATCACAACAGCATCAAGACGCGAGGGTCGAAACCCGTGTCTCAGCATCACTGCAGCATCTAGACGCGAGGGTCGAAACCCGCGTCACTGCAGCATCAAGACGTGAGGGTCAAAACTCGCATCTCAGTATTGCTTCAGCTCCAAGGCGCGAGGGCCAAAACCCGCGTCTCAGTTATAACGGCCCTCGTTATTGGGTCAATTACTGCCCACATATGAGGAAGTTAACCCCCATTATGGAGCATTTTTAGGGGGCACGTTCACCCCTAAAAACCTCTATAAAAGCCCTGTTTGCTAGGGAGAAGGGGTCGGTTGATCAGAGAATTCTGGGAGAAGAATTTCACTTGGGAACCGAAAACGAAAGAGAGTTCAACTCTTCGAAGAACTGCTGCGTACAAGTTAATCTTTGCCTACAATCTCTTTGAGATTCCTGGTTGACAGAAGCTGTGTTACTCCGTCTGCCATCTAGAGAGAGGATTCCCAGCATCTAAAGAGAGGATTCCCAAGAGGTCCGGACGTTCACC